>JAMJXE010000012.1:600000-846785 GCA_023634365.1 Tilletia setariae
TGAATTCGTCAAACGGATATGATCGAGTACCGATGTCCTCTCCTTGAGATCTCGACGCGGATGTAGAGCCCTGGTCTCTGCTTGGCTCGTCTTGCCATAGGACAAAACCGTCGCCTTTTGATGCCGCGCACGTTTCTGAATCGGATCGGATCCACTCATAGGATCTGTATGAAGGCTGCTATCGTCAGGCTGCTGTTGATGATGCTGTAGCTGGGAAAACGTCGTCTCGCGCGGCGGTGTAAGAGGTCTGAATGGATCGAATGTATTTTGAGAGCCGGTTGGGGAGGGTGCGGGCACGCCCCGCGGTGTCGATGCTCCAGGATGAATGCGCGACCCGCGCGGCGGTGTAGGAGGTCTGAATCTGAACTGGGTGAATGCATTTCGGGAGCCGCTTGAGGAGGGTGAGGGCACGTCTCACAAAAGCGGCATGGGTTGCAAAGGATGCGCTTCGCTGTCATTCGAATCATCTTTCTTTCTACCCACCCATTGCCACACCAGGAGTGCCTGACGGGCTCGCTCTGCTTCGATTGATGTGCTGTCCTGGGTACGAATGGTTTCTCGAATGAGCTGCAGGCTACTTGCTCGTATGGATCTTGAACCAAGGATTGTGCCAGCGTCCAAGGCGGCGGAGAGCATCCGTTGGACCTCTTTGTCTCCGAGAGATAAGATCAAGTCGTGGCATGACTTATTGAATTTCGATGTGGCCACCTTCGCGTTAGAGTCTCCCTGATCTTTGTCAGGGTGGAAGATGATAGCGAGCCTGGGCCGAGCGTTTCTGCTCTGTTCTGTGTCTCCAGACGAAGCAGCCTGTTCGAGAAGATCGGACGGATCTTGAGCTTCGAGTATTGTGGGGATGGTGCAGGCGTGATCTGTTTCAGCGTCCATACTGCCTTCGCAAATGACCTAGTTCCACTACTAAGAAAGCGGCGTCAGCCCGGGCGCAGAAGCGGGACTACATCATTGTGGCGCCTGGTCCCGTCCAAGCCCCCGTCCATCACATTCCTCGGTCTAGGAGTCGCATCCCAATCATGGCACAACCTCGGCCCCCGCATATTCGAAGAATTATACGGTCCTACCGCCTCCACACCAAGTAACACGTTTCAGTGCGCCTGTGACCCATTCGACCCGTCCTCTCAATGCGTGTCCCGCTCCGTTCTGGTATACGGACTGTACAAGCCCCATACCGTTCGCGGCCACAGCTGCCACCGACACCTCTCCATCCAACTCATTCGCGCCGGGCTCTTTCTCTCTTCCCCGTTCCGCCCTCAAGTCGCCTTCACCATGCCTTTCCTGTGATGGTACCAGGCCTTTGTTGACCTTGGCGGCATGGCCGCGAACCACATGGCTCATGCCATCGAAACCTTCCTCCAACGCGGCTCCGGCTTCCAGCAGTCACGGTCAGCCTTCACCGTCACTGACGCCTTGCATAAGCAGCTTGAGAGGCGCTCACCTGGGCACTCATCGGCCCCGAGCCCCGATCCAGCCCGACCAGGGACTTAATGCCCACACGTCGTGCCCGTTGCTCATGGACCTTGGGGCGGTGCGCGTGGAGAACAAGCTCAAGAAGAAAAAGGATGTGTGGATTGTCCGCCACAAAGCAGGCGTGTGCCTGGGTTGCGGCGCCGGCGACCATCACATCAAAGACCGCCGCAAGCCCGATCCGGGAACGGCCCAATCGGGCCCGGCCCGACACGGGTCGGAAAAAGGACAAGGTCGCAGCTGAAAGGCCCAGGTGTTGACCCGGCCCACAAACTCGCCGAACCACCCTCGACCGACTTATCGGATACGGGCGCTCCAGACCAGTCCGATCGAGACTTGGACTACATTTGGTCCTTGCACAGCGACCAACATCCTCACGGGGCCGACTCATCAGCTTCGCTCGTCGCAATAAAAACACACGTCAACGGCCGACGAGTGCAGGACATGATGACTCGGGCGCATCACAACCCTCCATTTCCGAAATGTTGCGGTCGGCGCCGATTGAATCGATCAGTGACACGTCCGACAGTGCGCCGATCAGCCTTCGAGCCTATAATCTGACCCCGATCCAGGTTGAGGAACAAACAAAGCAGGTCCATACCCTGTTCAAACGAGGCCTCATTCGTGATATCAGCTTTCCATGGGGCTTTCCGATTCTCTTTGTGCCCAAAAAGGCCGGGGGGTGGCGTGAAGTGCCCGGCCCCTCTCGGCCGAGTCCCTTCTCTTCCTTCGGCCCTTATTTTTCTTCACACCTCACCCCCTTCCATCTGTCCTGCTTCCTCAGCTTGTGCTGATACAGGAAGCAGGTGAGAATCTCCATTGTACTTCCGGCTTCCTCAGCTTGTGCTGATACAGGAAGCAGTAATACATCTTCCCGTTCTGTGGACTCCTGAGTGTGGTCACTTCAGTCGCATGTGGGTGGATTACCGTGCGCTGTATGCGGTCACCAAGCGCAATAGTTATCCCCTGGTCCTGATACAACAATGCCTGATGTGCTTGGCAAAGCAAGCAAATTTTCCAAGATTGAACTAACGTTGGGATACTGGCAAATTCACTTGCTCGAGTCGGACGTGCCAGAAACAGCATTCGACACCCGAGACGGCAAACTCCAATGATGTGAGCCGCGCAGGATTCGGTTGTGTGACAAGCGAGCAACATCGTGACTGAATGCGATTTTGTCCAGTTTGACAAACTTTGGTACTTGAAACCGACGAACTGGGACTATTTGCCGTCTTTCTGTGGAGCGTTCAGGATCCTCGTCTTTCACAACGTGAACCGCGATCCAGAATGTGAGATGTTCTTGCGGGAAGCGATCAGTGGCTCGGGGTACAGTCAAACCTCTCGTTTGGGCTCCCTTGCCCTCGTGGTCGCTGTCGGACCTGTTCAGGGGTGATGATGTAGTTCCGAATGAGAGGCCGGATAATGCGCTCGACCTGTCGGATGGCCGGGTTCTCATCGACCAACGTTTGAAACTCCTCGCTATCCGGTCTCGAATCTTCTTCCAACATGCGCCGAGTGTCGAGAAGATCCTTATGGGCATGTGAAGCACGCAAACTTGCCTCGTCTGCTTCCTTTGCTGATGCCGTTCGAGCTTCTTTTGACCTGACTGGAGAATCCGCAGCATCGCCGAGACCGTTAACGAGAGCCATCAGACGGCTCCAGCCGTTCTCTTGAATGAGAGTCAAAAACCCTTGCCGCCAGATTTTAGCTTCGCCGCGAAAAGATGCAACACTAACAGCCTTTTTGACTCGAGTATTCTCTGAGAATCTGCCCAGTCCATGGGCTGTTGTAAATGTGAAGTGTGTCTGTAAGAGCCACTTATATATAACAGAGCAATTGGACTGACCCCGCGCACAGAACCACATCATCGAAGCTGATTTGCTCCTGTTCTTGCTGTATCTTGGCCGATCTACTGATCGTCATGGTCTTGTCCTTGAGACAAAGTTCAGACAAGCAAGTGGTGAGATGAAATTCGATCCGGGACTCCATCTGAACTCTTTCTGCTAGGAAGTCGCAGAAGTCCACAGGGGAGTGGGCCGTGTCTTCTTCGTCACACAACAAGGTGGCTTCCTTCACCGTCTTCTTCCAGTTGATCCGAGGAATGTTCTTCTCTTGCTGGCTGTAATTGATGTGCTTCCCGACGCCGAACACCACCTGGTAGGCCTGTATATACACAACTGATGACGAGTCAGACGTACATCCCAGCTAGCATATGGCGTGACATGATTTTCACCCTGGTGCGGCGGTAGTCCCACCTCCCCTCTCCTTTGTGAGCATTTGCCAGCTCTTGATGAAGCTTTGACGACCATATCGCCAACTTGTGGTTCGCCAAATGTAAATCTCCGGATCCGGCCGACGCAGACGGTTTGTACCTGGCGTGGAAATATGCGTTGCAGGAGAGGAGTCCGCCCGCCTTTCTTGATGCGCCCGACGCGAGTTAAAAGCCTTCCTCAATTACCAATATCTTGATTTCTTCTGACCGTTTGACCAGTTCCAGGGCTGTCGTCATCCCCACAGCGCCACTTCCGAGACAAGATCTGTTAGGCCGACGAGAGCATCCTCATCATTTACGCGCGCGAGGATGTCTCGAAGAAGATGAGGGCGTGCCGCCTTCTGTCTACGCCGCTCTTCAGCGTCCAGGATGGCCATCACTGGGCGTTGATGCTATTGTTGCTGCTGGAGATCCTACTAGGTCGATGTTGCTGCCAGGTTTGATGCATGGAGGACAGTTGGTGGGTTCGCTGCTGCGCCAGCCATATCTAGCCGCTGGAATGTGGCCGTGATCATTCTTGTGACCAGCTCCTGTGACCAGCCCGCGCAACATTGGGTTCGACCTCCCATCTGCCTCCTCTATGCTCTTAGCGATGGGACGAACTTTCCCATGATTAGGCTTGTAGGCGGCAGCGACAAATCTAGCGGACTCCTGGCTGTCCGCCCTCTCTTTCTCGGTTTCAGAGGAGGACTCAGAAGAGGCCGTGCTGTCTTGTTCGGTGTCAAGGCGAACGTTGAGTTGATGAACAGCTCTCAGCAAATGAAAAAGTGGTGTGTCTTCAGTCGCGTCCACAGGCAAACGGCTGTGTCTTGAAACACAGTCAGCTGATAGAGTGATGGGTCTGTGTTGCTTTCAGTTGACTCTAACTGCCATTGACAACCGTCTAGAGAATCGCTCGGTCCGTCAGAGCTGCTTGTGAGAGAGTCACTGAAAAATTCGCCCATGTCTTCATTCCAATCGTGGTCGTAGTTGATGGTCGCGTCAGGCGCTTTGACGCTTGGATTGTCTAGGCGCAGCCATGTGTTCTGTAGCTTGCTTGCGCCAGTCCCGAGGGAACAGTCTGAATCGTGTTGTTATTGCTTCTCATCTTGATGTATTCGGTAGGTTCGGGCGACAGGGGATTTCTCTCGGCTTCATCGAACTCTTCAGACGCAGGGAAGGCTAGTAGGCTGGCTCTCGTAGCTGACTGCAAGGCCTCTGACTCACAGATCCACCAACGGCCGTACCTAAGCCAATGACCAAGGTCTGGTACAGGTCGGGCGCCTCTCGCTTCAAAGTATCGATGCTGCGGCGCGTGCCTGCTCGACCCGGTTCGATTTAGTTGCCTGACAGACAGATTATCCGCAGCCTTGTGTCCATAATGCTGGATCGCGATGCGGAACAGAGTTTCGTAGCTGACCGTACTGGCTCTGGTGCGTAGGTGGATGGAAAGTCAGTGTAATTTCCCAATCAGAAGCAACACGTAACTTACTCAGCAGGAGCAGGAGAGAAGACCTTTGATATTTGCTCCCAGAAGTTTGCAAATGCCTAGGATCCCTCGTCGCAATAGAAGCACACGTCAGTGGCCGATGAGTGCAGGCCATGCTTAAATCGGGCGCAGACGTAGGTCTTGTTGGAGACGGTATTGCGTTTCAATTGCAAGCGAGCTGACATGCTCTACTTTCCAGGTCATGGAGTGGGAAACCATTGAGCAAGACGACGCTCAGATGGAAGCAAATACCTGCCCGCCTTCGCAAAATGAACGACGCCGAAAGGCAATACCCAGTACACGAGAAAGAGCTACTGGTAATACGATATATCTTACGAATCTGCAGACACTACGTGGATAATGGCATGAAGATCACCGCCTTGACCGACCACGAGAGTCGCAAGTATATACCAACAACAAAACCAGCTTCTAAAGGATTCGCGCGATGGGTATCCGAACTCGGACAGTACCCGAGAGTATTTCTCGGCGGCGCGACTTCCTCGCGCCACTGTCGGACGTGCCCGACGAGGTGACAAACATGACGGACTACCTACATGGTAAGTGGGTTGGTGACGGACGACAGCCGATGCTGGCCAAAGATGCCGACAAGTTTCGCGTTGACCCCGACGGAGACTTGCTGCGGCTTCTAGAGGACAGAACGGTAGCCCCTTACTTGGAGCCTCTACATCGGCTCATGTTCATGAAGACGATGCACTCCGAGTACGGTCACATGGGTGCTGTTAGCCTGAGCAGCATCTTCCGACGCTGTCTTGGTCCTCTCGCGGCTGCAAACGTCGAGCGCCTGCTCAGTCGTGCTTGCTTTGCATCACGAGGCTGACAGCATCATCAAATAAGTATCTGTCAGCTACTAGAGAAAGCAGTGCTGTGAGGCTTAGCACTGGCTACTCGCCGAAAAACTCGGCCTTCCCAAACTTACGGGCAGTATCGGAGGGTCAGCCTTTGTGATCTTCTTTCTTGGTTCTGATCTTCTTTGTTGCTGATAATGAGCTCTGGTCCATGATTCCATCCTCATTGAACACGGTATCGGCTCCCGGAAGTGGGGACCCAGAGCGTGCAGCGGCAGCAGCAGCTCGAAGGGTCTCCGCATCTGAGTCTGAGGCTGCAGTTGTGCTGTAGCTGCTAGTGGGATTCGTAGAGATGCGATCTTCCATCACGCCAACGATCTCGTAGTAGTTTCACGGGCCGATCTCTGGAGGGAGCGAGGGCAAGAAGAGTATGTAGTAGATAGACTTCTTGTGATAGAGAAGGGAAACCTCGTAGGTCGTGCCAAGACAAGATAGGATGAGAGTAAGGGAATAGGGTCTAGGAGAGAGGGCCATTCTTTTTTATGCTTGCGCTCCAAAGACTTTTCAGCCAGCTTCAAGGCCCGTTCTTTATTCTTTTTATTTTCTTCCACCGCGGCTTTGTCCAGTAGACCCTGGCCCGTGGCCACTCTGAAGTCGTTTGCCGTGCGGAAGCTTTTTTTCCAGGCCTTTGATGTGTATGTATCACGAGCCAGACTCTCAAGGGGCAAGGCACAAAAAGGGGGGGATATAATAGATTCTTTGTGTGGAAGAAGGCCTCGTGGGTCGTGTCGAGGGAGAGGGGAGAGAAAGAAAGAGAGAGAGAGAGAGAGAAAAGGGAAGAGAGGTTTGAGAGGGAAGAATGAGAAGGGAGGAGCGTCGTTGGAAGCGACAGCGATGAATAGCTTGAGAGCTGGTATGTCAGACGAGACTCAGAAGAGGAGAGGGGATGCAAGTGAGATTGCAAGGGGTGTGATAAAACGATAGTCGCTTGGGTCAACGCTACATACATCAGAAGAGGGGACAGACTATATATGTGGCGAGCACCGAGCAGGAGAACGAGAGAGAGAAGAAGACTTGTCAAATGTTGGGGAAGTGTTTGTTGAGGGTCGAGAGGAAAGACATGTGAAAGGAAGAGGCTCGGGGACGAGGTCGGGGGCCGAGATTCGGGACGGTCAGGTCGGTGGCATGACCCGGGATGAGATCTCAGGGTCATGACAGTATGCGCAAGTGTTGGCGTCCTTCAAAAATTCATCGTAATGTCGCCTCTTTCTTTTGATGGCGTCCTCTTCGGAATCTTCGTCCTCCGAGGTTTCATTTTGACGTCGCCTCTTTCCTTTTCTGGCGTCCTTCAAGGGTCCATTGTGACGCCGCCTCTTTCCTTTGCTGGCGTCTTCCGAGGATTTGTCGTGATGTAGCATGTTTCTCTTCTTGGTGTTGGATACTCTTCCTGTCGTAGCAGATACATCATGGGCTTGGACGGAACCCGATGCCGAACCAGCTAGTGGATTTGAACGTGAGGTGGAGGCGCCAGACCTGCCAAGTCTGCTCCCTCCTGTTTGGGACCTCGAGCGATGAGTGTCGAGCGATGATGTAGAGGCCATAGGTGTTTCTGTCGCCCCGGCGAGTCGCGATGCCATGCATGGGGATTGAACCGATGTAGAGCGCTCCGTGTGCTCTGATACTTGACGGCTTGGTGGCCGCTCGAGAATGATCGACGGTTCCGTCAATCGCCCAGCTGGTGGTTGAAGCTCCTCTAAAATGCGATCAAACACGCTCCAATGTGTTCCATGGCTCGCGGTTACCTCGGTAGTGAGCAAAAATGTCGGTGTCCAAGAAACCAATCTTATCCGCATGGGGCCGGTCTTGAAACTACGCGTTGGCTAAAGTCCCAGTGAGGCTCGGCTCCTCTGGCTTGTCGTCCTCGCGGATGAGAATCGCAGATGCCGCGGTTGGAAAAGTACCCAGTGTTAGTGCGAATGGTGCCGCTTCCGGCTCCGTGATCCGGCTCATGCGTGGAAGTGGGCGGCCATCATTACTTGAAGGGACATGGACCCCGTCAACCCACGTGAGAAAATCAGGCACTGGGTTTGCACTAAAGCCCGGTAGCCTGAGCAACGTGGTGTCTTGTGAAAGCTTGGCATGGGTGTCGAACATTTCTTTCAGGTTGGGTTGATCCGGAGTGCGGAAAATGTGCGATAGACGTGCGAAAATGGCAGGGTGCAAAGTCGCTTTGATCTCGCAAGGCCATGACAGATATCCCGGCTGCAGGAAGTTGAAAGTCGACAACACAGCCTTAGGGACGTATTTGGTAGGTTCAGAGGCTTCCTCTACACTTTGGCTGGCAGCGCAGTCCTCCTCGCACGTGTCTCCATCCATCTCCTGCCGGACAGTGGCGTCGGAGACGCTGCGCTGAACGGTGGAGTCCAAAAATTCGGCCAGGCTTAGGGAGAGCCTACTCAGCTACATACAGGAACACTGACTACATCTTCCTCTTACAGAAGAGCGACGACAGATAAGAGGTGAGTCGCAAAGCAGCCTCAAGAGCGGCCTCGGTCGCTGCCGCTTTGCGGATCTTCGACTTACCCTTCCTGTCTTCTTCTGGTTTTTGCTGTTCTCAGAAGTCGAAGGAGGCGGAGAAGCAGATTCAGGAGGAGGAGGAGAGGATCCAGACGGTAGAGGAGCAGTATAAGGTTCAGCAGAGGGAGCAGCAGCTGGAGAGGGAGCTGAGGAAGCGGAAGAATGAAGAGGGACAACAGCCGGGGAAAAAGGCAAGAAGGTGAGACAAGGACGAGGAGGAGTAGAAGGAGGAGGTGTTGGAAAAAGAAAGCTGTAAAGCAGTGAATCGCACCCGTACACTTTCCGCTGCCGAACTGACTCAACAACGCAACTGTGCCGCCCCTTCCTCCTTTATACGTCTTCGCGATGCCTCTCAACGCACGCGCTCTGCTGTCTCGCGAGCACCGGCGCCTGACTGAGCGTGCCGGTCCGCTCGTCCCTCCTTGACAGCGAGATGTCAGTTGTTGTCGTGTCGTCCCTGGTCGCGTCTTTTCCAGGCTGACTGACTCTGAGCCAATTTTCTTGCACCCTTGAAGTTTGCGCGGTCCTTGAGGAGATCGTGAGCTTTGTTGATGCGCTGCTAAAAGTGTGCGCAGCGGCCGGGAAGGGGGCTGGTGTCAGGATGCGCCCGACCCATGAGCAGTAGCCACTTGCGGCATACGTCCGAATGAGTAGAAATTGTTTCAAGTTGCAATACAATGTATGCCATCGCGAGCTGCAAGTCTGAGTATGCATCACAACAGGTTTCATGGAAAAAGGTTCCGAGTCGATTATTCGGCCGTATCAAGTCAACTCACCTTCTGTGTCAAGGAGCGTAAGGAGTGTGCGTTCGTGAATACATGAGGTTGAGAAAAAGATTGTGTGTGGGAAAAGGGGATTTCCTCCACAGTCGTCCCCACCCACAAGAGGCAACTTGATTTGCCTGCAGGATCATGGAAACCACCACCACGCTCCCGAACATGCTCGCGTTCTTCACCAACAACCGTACGAAGCAGTCCAACCCCGACAGCGGGTCCGAGGACGGCGAAAGAGCCCCCTCAGACCGTTTTCCTACTCCCCCTACCACTACTTCAGCTCCCCGTTATGACTGTTGTCAAAAAGCCAATGTGGACTGTGCACCCGCGCTCAATTCCAGCGCCAAATACCAGCCCTGCCAGGCATACCGCAAGCCGTGTGGTGAGTCGCACCGAGCCCCAGTGTCTTCTGAACGCTGGTAATAAACGTTGTAAATGTAGACCGATTCCCGGAAAACGCTCCGAAAGCGGCGAGCAAGCGTCGCGCCCGCTCTCGCTCGCCCCCGGCTCCCCGCAAAAAAACAGCCCGGGCTCCCACGCGCAGCCCATCGCCCGAAAACCAACCAATTGACTTTGAACTGGGCTCTCGCCTTACTTTCCTCCCGTCCCTTTCCGATTGTATCCCATTTGATCACGTAGTCGCCGGTCGCGGCCTGATTAACCCCCAAGCCCCCCCCCCCCTCTCGCGAACGACCCCCGCGCTCGTCGCTGCCGCCGCCGCTACGCCATCCGCGCCAGCGACGACATCGCGGTTCTCGAACACGGCATCGCATACCTCCGCCAGTACTGCGACCGCCTGCGCGACATCGAAGCCGGCTTCCAGCGGGAGCAGCCCAATTCCCCCCTCTTTCTTTTGTAGTTCCTGCTCCGGCCATATGCCACCAAATTGAACTCCTCCATGCAGCTAATCTTCTGGTAATGTGTTGGCGTCCCTCTTCTCCCATATGGTTTTGAACCTACGGCGCGGAGGCTTCAGAGTCGCAGGTACTGATGGTATCACGGGCCAGACTCTCAAGGGGCAAGACAAAAAGAGAGGGGGAAGGTGATAGATTGTTTGTGTGGAAGAAGGCCTCGTGGGTCGTGTCGAGGGAGAGGGGAGAGAGAGAGAGAGAGAGAGAGAGGTTTGAGAGGGAAGAATGAGAAGGGAGGAGCGTCGTTGGAAGCGACAGCGATGAATAGCTTGAGAGCTGGTATGTCAGACGAGACTCAGAAGAGGAGAGGGGATGCAAGTGAGATTGCAAGGGGTGTGATAGAACGATAGTCGCTTGGGTCGACGCTACATACATCAGAAGAGGGGACAGACTATATATGTGGCGAGCACCGAGCAGGAGAACGAGAGAGAGAAGAAGACTTGTCAAATGTTGGGGAAGTGTTTGTTGAGGGTCGAGAGGAAAGACATGTGAAAGGAAGAGGCTCGGGGACGAGGTCGGGGGCCGAGATTCGGGACGGTCAGGTCGGTAGCATGCCCCGGGATGAGACTTCAGGGTCATGACAGTATCCCCCCTCCATAAGGGCGAGCGCCGTCGAGCTGCAAACTGGGCATCCTTTGAGTTGGGGAGAGATGCGTTTTTGTTGCTGGGTGGGAGAAAGCAGTCACCATTGCCACGAGGTCGAAACGTTGGAGGATGTTGAAAAGGACTGTTGGACTTGGATGAGGAAGAGGAGAAAGTCGAAGGGACAGAACGATAGGGGGCGCGGGGAAAAGAAGAGGATAGACTAAGAGCACTCGGAATCGTTTGCGAAGAAGGCGCAAGTCTCCAAAGCAATGACAGTGCAGCAACGGCTCAAGTCGACGTCGGTGACGAAGCTGCCTCGGACTAGCACTCGGATCTTGACGTTCTTGAGGTCCTCAAGGAAAGGGATGGGGTTGCAAGGGTTCCAACGGTCGGTCTTGCTGGCGAGAGGGTCCCAGTCGATGACCATCACTGTGCCTTGTAGAATGAACCGGATATGGTGAAGCAGACGGTAGGAAAGGGCACCAGGTCGGCAAAGGTACAAGTTGGCGTGGCGAATCGGCCAGTAGTCTCTGGACGGAGGGGATCGGTGGAATCCGAGGGCGTAGAGCCTGAAAGCTTGGATGCCGAAGGATGCGACCAGACCCGCAATTTTTTGATGATTCGAGACGGCATATTCTTCGGCGGTCATGTTCAATTCGAACTTGGCAAGGATCCAGGCTCAATCCGGACGAATCCAAAAGAAGGAGTCGGGGTCCTGAAGGCTAGAGCTTTTTGCGAAGCGGATGTTGTGATGCTTGGCTACGTACTCGATGATGGTGGCGATGGGACTTTTGGATCTCTCGTCATCAGGGATACGATTCCACATGCTCCAAAGCGTGGTCATTGATTTGGAATCGAAAAGCGAATGCATGATGATTCAAGATGGTTTGTAGTTGAGCTATGGTTTGGTGGTGGCGAGGGAGGTTTGGAGGTGACTGTGGGGTGTGAGAAGGCGAAGAAAAAAAACAAAAGCGGAGATTGAAGTCGAATCGGGAGCGGAAGAATTGGGTGCACGCTGGGTGGCAACTGGCTCATTGCCGCACCATGTCCTTGTATCGTTGCCGGAAAGCCAGGAAATCTTTGTGTAGCTGCTCGATTCTCTCGCGTCGACGTCGGGAAATAACACGATCCAGATTCTTGAGGGTTGAAGCGTGAGGGACACGAAGAGGTCTCGTAGGTCGTGCCGAGGGCGAAGGGAACGAAAGAGGAGGGTGAGGAATAGCTGTGTGGATAAGTGGTGCGAGGAGTGTGTATCTTCAAAAAAATGAAGATAGGTCTGAGAGAGTGCGAAGATGAGACAAAGCTCAAGAGTCGGTCGAAGGGGCAAAGTCAAAGAGAGGCAGTGAGATTCTGAGAAGAGGAAGAAGTACGAAGCGGGGGTGACATATGTTAGTCGCTTGGGAAAAGGTAGATACATGAAAGGCCGGCCCGAAGACCTGCCTATATGCCTTCGCGGTTCCCCAAGGGAGACTTCGAAGAGGAAGGTCCAAAGGAGCAGTAGGACAGAAGAGTAGAAAGGGATGAGGAGATTCCAGGGCGAAGTGGATGAAGAAGTGCTGAGCACTGCGGAAGAACAGTGTAAGGAGATTCCCGGGAGAGATGAAAAAGGGGTGTCGCATCCAGACCGAGGGGCCGAGAGTGAAAGAGGCACCTAGTCAGTAAGGAAGATTGCGAGAAGAGTAAGCAGAGCCGAAGCAGCGGACGTGGAGGCAACTTCTTGAGCAAGCCAGGGCCGAAGGCTGCAGCGTCGGGTCCGAAGTCGGGGCCGAGAACGGAGCCGAACAGGAACTGTACGACAGGGTCATGACAGTACCCCCCCCCCCCTCCGGGCAAGCGCGAGCTCCTGCGAGCGCCGTGTACGCCGTGAGAGTGGGGATGATGATGATGCGATCCATGTCGGTGCATAGCGGAAGCTGGTCGCCGGAAGTATAGATTCGAGCCTTGACCTGCTGTGACTTGGCCAGGCATAGCATCGGATTGGTGGAGTCTCAGAGGAAAGGGTCGATAACGTAGGAACAGGTTGTGGACCACTCGAATGCTAGGATGGTTCCGTAAAGGATTTGACAGACGTGGTGGGCGCCGGTGCGCGGCGCGAGTCCGGGAGCAAGGATGTGTACTTTGCACGGTGAGATTCGATGGAGGTGCAGAGGATTGTCGGTGTCGATGTCCCAACAGAGGTGCTGAAAGCTAGGCCAAAGCTCGGCACCCTGCAGAGGAAGAATGTTGGATACAGGCGCAAGGGAATCTCCTTCGACGTCCACATGATCGTGCGGGTGCTTGTTGAGGAAATTGACCAATGCCTGCCAAAGCGGGGTGTTAGGAGCGCCACACGGGCTGCGCGGGAAGTGGAGGCGGCAGTGTTTCTTGGCGTAGAAAAGGAGAAGTTCGACCACGGGTTTGGGCGTCACGCAGTTGTCGGGCAAGTCGTTCCAGTACTGCCAAAGCTTAGACATGGGCTTGTTCTTGAAGTTGTGTGGCATCGTGGAAGCGAAATGGTAGGGAGTGTTGTCGGATTGATAAATGCGCGTCAAATGGTGTGTTTGACGAGGTTGTGGCAGCAAACTTGACTGTCATTGCTGAGGATTTTGGTGCGAAAATGGTTTAATCTCGGCCGAGAGAGGCGCCTGGGAAAAACTGGATTTCTGGCCAAAGTGTCCACGGGTGAAGATTTTTCGTCCGAGAAATTTTCAAAGTCGCCAGCATAAGGGCGCGCGCACGTAGCGCGGTCCCATAGAGTACGAAGCGGATGTCTTGGGCTAGACGATAGACTGGACCACCGGGACGGCAAAGGTAAAGGCGTCCCCGACGGGTGGGCCAGTAGTCCCTGGGACTGATAGGTTCACGGTATCCGGGGGCATAGAGCCTCGATGCCTCGATTCCAAAGGTGGCTGGAAGACCTGAAAAGGATTGGAAGTTGGACACCACGTATTCCTCGGAAGTCTTGTTGAGCTCGAACTGGTTCATGATCCACATCCAACTGGGTGGCTGCCAGAAGAAGGTCTTGAGATCGTGAAGACTCGAAGACTTGGCAGACGGAATGTGATGGTGTTTTGCCACATGCTTGATAATAGCGGCAATGGGTTCCTTGGACCGCTCGTCATGGGGAATCTTGTCTCATAGCGTCCAAATGGTGGAAATCGGTTTGGAATCGAAAATGGAAGGCATTACCGAGGTCTTTGCGGTCGGATGATTGACGATATGATGATCTGGAAGACTTGAGTCGAAGAGAGTGAGAAGGGCTGATGAAACAATGTTGGTGGAAGGGAAAGAAAAGTCGGAGACGCGGAGTTGACCTGGATAAGGCGGGGAAGCGTGGGAACCAGGTGGAGGTACAGGTCGTGAAACGGTCACTGCGCAACGCTATACGGACAAAATTTGCACGGTCCACTCCACGACTTCGTACTCGACTGTGAGGTAGAGGCTTTGTATGGCTATCACGTCGTGGAAGATAACGCGGCAGTTCACACCGCGCGTCTCACCACAGCCGCTCGCGTGGAGGCTGGCATTCAGCGCAAATTTCATTCTCCTTTGTCTTCTGACCTGAATCCAATAGAAGAGGTCTGGCGCCTGCTCAAAGCCCGCGTGCGCAAGCATGCACGTATACGCTACACTCCCGACGAGGTTTGGCGCGTCGCGCAAGAAGAATGGGATCACATTCCCATCGAGAAGATCAATCAGTATATCAATGACATGCCCCGCCGCGTACAAGTAGTCAAGACTCGCAAGCGGAGATTTTCTGAATAGAACCTCATTATCATGTTGCCCCATGCAATCTCGTCTCCTCCAATTTTCGACTTGTGTTGTCTTGTCTCTTCATACCATTGTCATTGTGTCAAGTGTGAGATAGCTACATGTGAAGGTGTGAATTTCTACATACTATAATTACATAGTCCAGAATGCCCAATTGCTTTCGCGCTGATTCGTGTCGCCTGTAGCTCCACCACACACAACAATCACAACACAACTGGCGCGTTGGACCAAACCTAGCCTTCTCACAGCTGCGAATGACACTTTGCCGCTCCTTTGAGCCGATTCGGTTAGGAATTGAGGGAGTTGTCGTGGTTTGAACGTGTTTTTCGACCCAAATTTCGGTGTTTTGGGCACTGGAGCAGTCAAAATCAAAAATCCGCGTCACGCTCTTCAATCCCTCACAATTCTTCACCACAGTCATCAATTGAGACACTGAGCGTTCCGTCAGCATCTCGAGAAAAAACGCATATTCAAACTGCCGTCAGATTCTGAATTGTGTGATTTGTGTGTCTTCTACAGCGGCGCCAATTTGAGGTGTTGGTCAAAGTGCGACCAGACTGAAGTTCCCTTTGTCTTGCTCCCCTCCCGCGTTATCCGAGGATGGTAATTTTCCTTCACCCAGCCAGTCCGAATGCCTGTATATAAAGAGAAACTTATGCTGGATGCTTCACCTCCTTTCTTCTCTCTCTTATGTGACCCTGTCAATAGCACCTATTGTTATTGGGAAACATCTGAGCGGGATTCACTCTCATTTGAAGTCGCGATCTCATTGGAGTCTGTGCAGCAACTGTGGTTAGGTCGGCGGCCATATGCGCTGTGCAGACGACAACGTGCATTGGCAACAACATCTGAGGGGTTTACAGTCTCACTGCTGAGAAACTGCGTTCGTCCACGGCATCGTGGCTCAGAACGCGGTGGAGCATACGCATCACTTTGACGGCAATCGTGAAGGTGGTGCGAGGGAGGGCATCGCACTCCCGATCCAGGGGTATTTTCAAAATATACCGTTTTTCAATATCAAATTTTCCTGCCAGTGTGAACCAGCTTTAATATTGAAATCCCCCTAAAAACAGTTTTTCTTCCTTGCCCGCTATGCCTCCGACACGTACACAGCCTGCTCGACAGTGTCGCAGCTGACGTGATGCTCCGACATCAACACCGCAGCCTGCGACGACAATTTCGCAGCGCATAAACGCTGTTGCGGCCCGAAGCGCCGCGCAGCAACGCACATACTCTCAAAACCGATCCGCCAACTACCGTCTGCGCAGACGCGCACGTGATGGCTCAAATGGCAATCGTGATGCGGGATCAAGTTCTCATACCCCGTCACGTGCGCTTCAAGAGCTGCATTCGCCCTCCGGCCCCACCGATTCTGTGATGCATACCAACGATGATGTGAGCAGCTTTGAACTAAATTGAGGCTTGCCGATCCAGTGCATTGACATTGAAAAACTGTATCAACTAGCTTCCTCATCGGCCCCAAACACCAGCAGCTATGCCTGTCTCTGACGGATCGGTGACAGTACCTTCCGTAGCTGCAGAGCCGCGTCCCGAGCCCAATATCGTTTCAAATGTTGTCGCGGGCTGGTGGACCAGGCAGGCGAGCTCCATCGCTAGACTTCACGCAAGCCCCAACTCGCTTCAATGCCATTGGATGCCTGCGTGTCTGTACTGCAGCACATGTCTGCTTGATTTCGAAGACCCGGCTTTCTGCTGCAAAAGCGGTACCAGGCTAGCTCCATTAGCGCCTTTCACACCGTATATTCAGCATCTCTCTGTGCAGCCTGGCGTTCCCGCAGCCTCTCTTCACCTCAATCAAACGTTTCAGTTTGCGGTTCAATGGTACTCCGGACGCCGCATTCCCTTTGGTCCAGGTCCTCCTGCCGTCGCAATCGAGGGCACTATCACACGCAGAGTCCTGCCTGTTGATCGCGATGCGTCACCTTTGAACACATATCTGTATCAGCCACATCAACTTGATACTGAAACGGTGGCCGGCATTCCACCAGTGTGGATGCATCACATACGAGCTGATCTCGAGCAACACAACGATCTTCTTCGCCAGTTCCGCCAATTCGAGAGAGACGACACTGCGACGGTGCTCGAGCTCCGCACGGAAGGGCCAGCCCGAGAGATTGCGTCAATTCTACACTACGGATCTGGAGCTCGACGGGATCCGCGTATGTTCTACGTATACAGAGCTGCAGACAGCACTCCGGCAAGGCTTCATTACAATTCCGAGCTGTATGAGCCGCTGTCCTATCCCATACTATTTCCACAGGGGCACCCGGGCTGGCCTTTGCCGGAGCGGTGGACGCAACGGGAGTACTATCGCTTTCTGCTGCTTTCAGAGAGACGGTTTCGCGACTTCGCCATGCTAGGAAGTTTGTATGTCATAGACATGATGTGCCGTATTGAAGACCAGCGGTTGGACTTTGTAACAAAGGGCCTAGCACGAGCGCGTGCCAACATGCCAGGCGCCCGTCTGCACGAGATAGACGAGGACAATCCTGGTGCTAGCGAGGCCGCAGAAGTGGATTCTCAAGTCTTCGACGCAAGATTACCGGCGTCCTTTGTGGGCTCGCGTGCATATCGTGCTGAACATGTCAGCGATGCTCTCGCTCTTGCAAAACGGTTCGGTAAGCCCCATGGCATGCTTACGCTCACGACAAATCCGGATTGGCCAGAACTGAAGGCAATGCTGCGACCAGGGCAGACCGCAACCAATGTACCCATGCTTACCGTTCGCATTTTTCGAGCAAGACTCGCCAAGTGCATGAAGCTGTTCAAGCGTCATTTCGGTCCCGTTCTGTATGTCATTAAGGTCATCGAGTTTCAACGACGACGATTACCTCATGCGCATGTGGTCTTCTGTCTGGAGCAAGAGTGCCCGGTTGCCTATCTCGACATGGTTGTTTCCGGAGAAGTCCCTCCTGATACCGAGCCGAGACTCCGAGAGTTAGTCTTGCGATTCATGCGGCACCCTGATGATCATATTGTCAGGCAGGACGGAACTCCGAATACCAACTCTCGCTGCAACAAGGACGGACGCTGTGTGTGGAAATTCCCTCAACCCCTTTCAGAGGTCACCACAATCGACACGGTGTCAGAGAGAGTCATATATCGAAGGCGCCACGAAGAGGATCGCATGATTGCTCAGTACCCTCCACTCATCCTACTAGCCTGGGAGGGCCACACCCACATCGACATTTCGGTCTCACTAGAGAGCTTTGTCTATATCTTCAAATACATACACAAGGGTCCCGACTATGTGGACTTTCGATTTTCGGAAGGTGCGCAGAGCCATGAAGAAGCGGCGGTCAGAGCGGCAGAGGACTTTGTTCGGGCGAGGTACCTCTCCGCCACCGAAGCTACGTGGCGCATTTTTGGCTTCGATTTGACAGCAAAATCTCCTTCCGTTTCCCGCCTTGGAGTCCACGAACCTGGGGCCGGTATGCCACAGTATTCTGTCTCAAGCACGCCCGGATCAGAAGCTAGCAGCCTCACTCGCTACTTCTTGAGGCCGCATGCCTATCAGCATATGTTGTACAGTGTATACAACGAGAGCGTTGTATTTCGAGCTTCGACTGCTGCCGAGAGGGAAGACCGTGGCATCCTTGCGCAAGGAGAGTCACTGGAGCGGACTGAGCCTGGGCAGAGATACCTCCCGCGTGTGGTAAAACCGCGAGCAAGAGGGGTCAAGGTTGCGCGAATGCGGTCTGTTCGACCAGGAGCAGGAGAGGTTTACTACATTCGACAGCTCCTGCTGCACAAGGCTGCCACTAGCTGGAAGGAGCTTCGCACTGTTCAAGGTCCAGATGGTGACTGCACGACATACGACACATTTCAACAGGCGGCGGTTGCGTCTGGACTGTTCGACGAATCCAGTGAGGCGTCCTTGGCAATGCAGGAGGCTATCTCAATGTTCACGCCAGCAAGAGAACTGAGATTTCTGTTCTGTTTGCTGATCGTCGATGGCACTCCGGCAGTTCCTCTCTGGGATCAGTTCAAAGAACAGATGTCGCGTGATCATTGGCCATTGGCAACAATACCAACACAGCAAGAGCTGGACAGCGCTTGCGATCAGACACACGGAGAAATTGCCGATATTTTAACTTCCATGGGTTCATCTACCTATCAACACGGCCTGGGCATTGCATCCGTCTTCTCCGTGGAGGCGGAGGTGGACAAGGACTTCTTCGCAGGGCGGAAGCTAGAGCTGAGACAAAGTGCGGCGTATTCTCGCTCGCGGTTTACTGTACTGCAGCACAGCGTGTACAATGCGCTCTTGGCAGCTGTACGAATGGCTACGGCGCCGAAGCTTCATCTGATACAGGGTCGTGCCGGGCGAGGCAAAAGATTTGTAGTCAAGGCCGTCGTCGACGAGCTTCGGGCGAGTGGGACCGTGATTGCGGTCACGGGCGCCACAGGACTTTCTGCGTCTGCATTTCAACGGGGGCAGACAGTGCACAAGATGTTCTCAATACCGGTCGTAGACGATCTCAGTGCAGACCCTGTGGTGTCTCGACTCCAGCCAGACTCGCGTCGATGGAATTTTCTGCGGGACTGCTCCTGCTTGATCATCGATGAAGTGTGGGCGCTCCATCGCGCAATCATTGAGGCAGTAGATGACGTGATGCGTCTGATCGGAGAGCCTAATCTTCCTTTTGGGGGCAAACCTGTGATTGCAATCGGCGATCCCCGGCAGACGGCTCCCATCGTCAAGAACGGAGGCAAGGCCCAGATTCTGGACTGCTCATTTCTCTCGGCTCCAGTACTCAATGAATTTACCCTGCATGAGCTCATGGATAGTATGCGAAACGGGACAGATCCGGCATTCAGCGATTGGGTGGACACAATCGGGGACGACTCCAGCGGCAAGCCGGTCACCATCAGCAGTTTTATGACGCCGACAACCTCTCTGAATGACGCAAAGTACTTTCTGTTTCCTCCGTCAATCCTGGGGGATCCGGAAGCTGCCGCGAAACGAGCATTTCTTTCGCCGTATAATGCAGCCGTGAATGAGTTCAATCATTTTGTTCTGGAGGGCATTTCGGGTAGTGGCACAGTCATTCGAAGTCATGACTCTGTCAAGGGCGACGTGGAGACGCACGAGGATGCTCATTTGGCGGAACCAGATCTGCTCAACAAATTGGAACAGCCTGGAACTCCTGCACACGAGTTGCGGGTGAAAGAGGGGGGGCTCTGTGTGGTGATGCGGAACCTGTCAGCAGAGGACGGCTTGGTCAACAATGCTAGAGTTGAAGTGGTGCGGTGCGGGATCAGGAGCGTAAAAGTGCGGGTTCTTTCGTCAGGGCGTGAGTTTGTGTTGCCGCGCATCACGTTCGAATTCCAGCCCGGGTACTTTCCTTTCAACAACATCGTATATGCGGAGTTAGTGCAGGCCTCTCCAAATCGCATGATGTCGGAAGCGATCGAGTCTCGAGTCATTCGGGAGGCGGCAGAGCAGGTGGAGGTGGAAGTGGCGGTGGCGGCAGGGGAAGGAGATAGAGCGAGGGTGGAGGGTGGGTGGAGGTAGAGGCAGATAGAACAGCACCAGAGCTGTGCTATCCGCCGCTAGGTGTTGGGGACGACCGGCACATGGTTCAGCCAATGCTCACGTGAGGCTCGAGCGTTGTCTATATAAGCGCGCACGCTCAGGCTTTCCCTCCGGTGAGTAGACAATCAGTTACATCATCACAACACGCACAGACCTCTTACCCCTCGCTTTCTTCTCCTACTACCTTTCTCATTGTCATGGACAACGCGTTCTTCGCCATGATTGTTGGCGCCGTCAACATCGACTCTGTTACCAAGGCACAGTCTCGCTACTACGCATTCACCGCCCAACACCCCACGGAAGACGAGTTTGGCCCGGACACGAAGCGCCGCACCCGCGTCGACTACATCGGCAAGCTCTGGGCCGATGCCGACCCTCCTCAAGTGGATGACATTGTTCACGTCTGCGGTGAGTCGTGACGATGCCTGGCATGCTGATCTCCAACTGACTGTCTTTGACTCTTCCTTTCGCTTCAGGGCCCTGGCTTCCTCATCCCACGCCCTACATTCACGCCAGCCAGTTCGCGGTCATGAATCGCGGTCCCATCCCCGAGAGCTTCGATGCGCCTCTGCCTATCATCATCCTACTCGGCAAGGTTCTGGCCTGGGACGCGGAGAAAGGTGCCATCACCCTGCAGACGGCCGAATACGATCGCGTGGTGAGCAACGAAGGAATCCATGGCGTCCTGTCCGGCTCACTGATGTCTGTTCTTTGTGAACAATACAGGCTGCCAAGCGAGTCACCTTCGAGGTCGTTGTGTACCGACGCGGCAAGCTCTTCGCTAACGCGCCCGAGCCTCGAGTTGGATCGGTTGTCCTCGCCCACGGTCCTGTGGCGGAGCAGATGGACGTCTCTTCCAAGTGGGCGATCAAGGCAATGGGCATCGACTTCCTTCCGATCACCCCAGGCACGGGGGGCAGCAGCAGCGGACCCGACACTCCGACTCGAAAACGCAAGTACGAGCGCAAGAACAAGTTCACCTCCGGCACCGGCGGGGACGATGTGGAGGATCTCTCTGGCCCCGAGTGCTCCATGGCTGGACCCTCTACTCCTACCACTACTCGCAGCTCCACCCGTGGTGCTGGCAAAGAGCGTGCTCACAACTGATGTTGCGATTATCTGTTTCTTTTCCTCTTCACTTGACAATTCATACTCCTTTCATCATCACTCCGGTCTAAGCATGAAAATGTGCCCGCCCATCAGAGGCTTAGTGCGTCTTCATTCAGCTCTGAGAGTCTCTTTGGTAAGGTGTGTGAAGTTGACGTTTGCTATCAATGCGAGCGCAGAGTTGCGGGAATGCTAGCAACCCTGTGTTGCTGGAATTTGCAGACGCACGTGATTGATCGGAGAGTTTCAAGTGGGACCATACTTAGAAGCTGCTGAGTTGAGTGCGAAACCTCTTCGTCTTCTGACACAACAACAGCAGCATCAAATTCCACAATGCCAATGTTCACACCTCCTCCTCGAGCCCCTCGGGCTCATTCAGCGAACAACAGTCGCCCGAAAACCTATGGCCCATGTATGTAGATTCCATAGTCCGCAATGCAAATCCTTTCTGATTGGAGATATTTTAGCTGTTGAGCCCCAAACAAATGAAGAACGTTGGTTGACGATTCTCGGAGCACTCGCAATCAAGAGAGACGATGTGGAAGGCTTCACCTTCGCGAAATTCAACCTCGCCCGGAAGAAATTTCTACTGGCATGGCATCCGGATAAACATCCCGAGGCCCGCGCCCGTGTAGACGCTGGCTTGCGGGTGTTCATGGGTGCCATTCAGGAATTGTTTGAAAGCACGAAAAAGCGAACAACGAATAACAACGAGCCGGATGCAGCTGTTGCATACGACTCCAGCAATTTCACTCTCGCGGCTCACAACTACATTCGGCCTCCCTCCAAGGCCTTTCTTCATGCGGTTGACAGGTACACAGATAATTGGGCTTTTTGGAAAATGTATGTGTTGAGAGGAGATGAGGATAAAGCGCGGAGTTTGGACAAAGAGAAGGAGGACTTGGAGCGAGAGCGTCGGCGTAAGGCTCAGGAGGAGGAGCTTCGCAAACGGGAGGAGGAAAGAGTAGAGAAGGCAAAAGGGGAGTTCCGGCAATGGAGGGAAAAGATGAGGACGGAGAAAAAGGCGGCGCATCAGGCCAAAAATGCGGATCACAGCCTCAGCCACTGCAGCACCCGCTGTCGGGTGGCGGTAACAGGCAGGGCAGAATCGGACGGGCGACCGGGCAGAAGGTTAGGGGACAGGTAATCGACGAGAACTGGATTGCAGGACTATGGAGGTACAGTAAGGAAGGAGGGGTACTTATACCCTAGAGGGGTCAGGAATGGAAGATTCTTCGATGTCGTGATCGAGGGTTCGAATGACGTCATGGAAAGTTCCACAAGGTTCCATGGGGTTCCATGAAGTTCCAGGAGGTTCCATGGGATTCCACAAGGTTCCATGGGGTTCCATGATGTTCCATGGAGTTCCACGAGGTTCCATGATGTTCCATGGGGTTCCACGAGGTTCGATGAGGTTCCTTGAGGGTACCAGGTGTAGCTTGAGGGTGGTCGAGCATATTCTAGACTGTCGCCACCGGGGAAAAGGGGTTGCCACTTGCTGAGAGGCGTTGCCACAGTAGATTCATGACAGTACCCCCGGGTTCAAGTCCGAGCTCTGAGAGGACGGGAGATACGGTAGTGGCCGGGCTTGTCGGGATAGCGAGTGTGGAAGTCGACGACAAGATGATCTTGGTCGGTAAACTCAGAGGCGGGAACCCAGGAACGATCAATGTCGTCGAATCCGAGCCAGTGGACAAAGTACTGGAGCTGGCGTCGGTGCAGGCGGGAGTCCAGGATAGCTTCGACTTCCCAGTGCTCCTCACCGTCGATGATGTCTGGCGGCGGATGCTCGGGAGTTGCTCTGGAGGGAAACGTGTTGGGAAAATGTCGCTCGAGAAGTGAAACGTGGAACACGGGATGAATCTTGACGGATTCCGGGAGCAGAAGTCGGAAAGCTGATTTGCCAATGGCCTTGTCGATTTGAAAAGGACCAAGTTTTTTGGCGTCGAGTTTGTCCGAAGGTCGCATGGTCTTGACGTTGCGACGAAGCAGCCAGACAAAATCACCAGGTTTAAAGTCGGGAGCCGGGAGACGTTTCTTGTTTGCCCAGAGGGCGTGTTGCTCGAGGGCTTTCTTGATATTGGAGCGAGCGGTTTCATGTACGGCTTGAAGGTTTTGGAGATGTTCCTTGGCGGAAGGGACCGTTGTCTCTCGGAGGGTGATGGCGAGACGAGGGTTGTATCCCTTGTTAGCAAAGAACGGGGACATGCCGATTGACGAGTGATAGGCGGAGTTGTAGGCAAATTCGGCCAAGGGCAGGAGGTCAACCCAATTGTCTTGAAGGTAGTCACAGAAAATGCGCAGATGCTGCTCGATTGTCTGGTTGACGCGTTCCGTTTGACCGTCCGTCTGAGGGTGAAAAGCGGTTGGGAGGTTGGGCTGGACGTCAAGCATCTTCAGGAATTCCTTCCACCAGTGCGATGTGAAGGTAGCGCCGCGATCTGAAACAATGTCGGAGGGAAGGCCATGCTCGCGGAAAATGTGCTTGAGGAATTGTGATGCCAGAGTCTTGGCGTTGTCTGACTTTTTGGCAGGGATGAACTTCCCTTGCTTGGAGAAGCGATCGACCACAACGAGAATGCTGTCGAAGCCTTGAGAAGCTGGAAGTTCGACAATGTGGTCCATGGACAGGGAGCGCCAGGGTCCCGTCGGGATTGGTAAGGGCTGAAGTAGCCCGTATTTGGAGTGGTGGACAGCTTTGTTGCGCTGGCAGGCGTCACAGGATTTGATGTACTCCTGGACGAATTGGTTCATCTTTGGCCAGGTGAAGTCGCGCCGAAGGATCTCGAGGGTCTTGGATATGCCGGGGTGGCCAGATCCAATCGAGTCGTGTGCTTGTTGAAGTAGCTCGACTTTGAGAGGTTCGTAGTCTGGAACGTAGACGAGGTCGTGGAAAAGCAGAAGGTCGTCTTGCATCCGGTAGCCTGCTGGAGCAGAGGACCGAGGTTCTGATGAGGTGAGGGTAGTCAGGATGTCATTGATGGCAGGGTCTTGATGAAGTTGCTCTTTGATGAGGTCGCGGACTCGGGATGTCGAGGATTGCAGGATTGCAGAAATCTGAAGAGGTCGAAGGAGCTGCTGTGGAGCGGCTTCGGAGGCTTTTGCCCCCGCTGAGTAGTCGGGACGACGCGACAGGGCATCGGGTTTGCCGTTCTTGTCGCCAGGTCGGTATTTGATCAGGTATTTGTGGTGATTGATCACTTCGGACCATCGTGCTTGGCGCCTGGTAAGGGTTTTGGCGGACTGAAAGTACTGAAGGGCCTGGTGATCGGTCAGGATGGTGAAGGGCGAGGCGAGTCCTTCCAGGTAGTGTCTCCAGATCTTGATTGCTTCGACGATGGCCAAGAGCTCTTTGTCGTGGATTTCGTAGTTGAGCTCTGCGGGCACCATCTTTCGAGACATGAAGGCGACAGGATGAAGTACCTTGCCGTGGTACTGAGACAAGATTCCAGAGATGGCGTAGTCAGATGAGTCGGTCTCGATGATCGTAGCGAGAGATGGGTCGAAGTGCCTGAGGAAGCTGGCATCGGTAAAGGCGGACTTGATCTTGTCAAAGGCGGCTTGTGCTTTGTCGTCAAAGTTCCACTTGGCTTCCTTCTTGAGCAGTTTGGTGAGAGGGGTGATGATCCGAGAGTACCCTTCGATGAAGCGTCGATAGAAGTTCGCAAAGCCGAGAAACTGCTGGAGCTGCTTGACGGATGTAGGGGTGGGCCAGCTGGTAATGGCCTCCACTTTGTCCGGTGCCATGGCTACGCCGTCGGGGGAGACCACAAAGCCGAGGAACTCAGTTTTGTCGACAGAGAACTCGCACTTCTCTGCCTTAGCGTAAAGACCGTGGTCAATGAGACGTTGCAAGACAAGGCGGACGTCGTCGTCGTGCTTGTCGGGGTGATCGGAAAAAATCAGGATGTCATCAAGGTAGATGAGGACCTTGACGTCGAGTAAGTCGCGGAACACATCGTTCATGAAGTGCTGAAAGACGGCAGGGGCGTTGGTAAGGCCAAAGGGCATGACAAGACACTCGAAATGACCGTAACGAGTGCGAAAAGCGGTTTTCCATTCGTCGCCGGACTTGACTCGGACCAAGTTGTAAGCTCCTCGAAGATCGATTTTGGTATATCGCTTGGCCTTGCGAAGTCGATCGAGAGCTTCAGGGATCAGAGGAAGAGGGTAGCGGTTCTTGATGGTGATACTGTTGAGGGCGCGATAATCTACGCAGAGTCGAAGAGAACCGTCTTTCTTCTTGACGAACAGGATAGGTGCACCGGCAGGTGATTTGGATGCTCGAATGAATCCTTTCGATAGATTCTCTTGGATCCATTCGTGCAGAGTCTTGAGTTCAAGTTCGGAGAGCGGATAGATTGGACCAAAGGGTGGCTGTTTTCCGTCTTCAAGGTCGATGCTGAGGTCGTAGGGTCGATGAGGAGGTAGCGTGTCGGCCTTCTTCTTGCTGAAGGCTTCGAGAAGGTCATGGTACTGAGTGGGTACTTTGGTCTTCAGCGTATGGACGTAGTCAGGAGGGTCAGGCAGATCCTTTTGGAAAGGTTCGGCGGCAAGATCAAGCTCGGTAGCAGAGAGGCTGAGAGGAATCGGCCTGTAGATCAGAAGTCCAGCTTGGGAGCCGGGCAAGGCCAGAGCGAGCTTGAAGGGCTCTAGACTGAGTGTTGCGATGTTTGGGACAAGAGCCAAAGATTGTACCGGTTTCTGAGGGGAGACAGTGTCTTGAAGCGTAACTTTGCCTTTTTGCCAGTCAATGAGAGGGTTGTGCTGGCGAAGCCAAGGCATGCCTGAGACGATCGGATAATTGCCCAGTCGAGTAACATCAAAGTCGATGGTATGCTGATGTTGACCGAGCTGGACGTCGAGATGTGAGGAGTGGGTGACGTTTCCGGAGGATATTGGGCGTCCGTCGATAACGAAAAGCTCGACGGGCTCCGATTTTGTGTCCAGGGAGAGTTGATGAGCGGTGCAGAAGTCAGAATCAATGAAATTGGAGGTAGCTCCTGAGTCGACGAGGGCGTAAGTTGAAATGGGCTTGCTAGTGGACTGGCGGATGGTCAGGGACAGGATGATCGGGTCTTCGGGAGCAGAATCCATGGCTGCCTTGGTGATGGTTGCGCAGCGCTGGGAGGACTCGCCTGAAATGGTGCGCTGGCTGATTCCATTCAGGCGGAGTCTTTTTCCTCCTCGGTTTCCTTGAACTCGATCTTGGAATTCGGAGTCAGAGTTGCCTGGATGCGGCCAGAGGGTTTGCGCGGCTTCTCAGGGCAGGCGTCGACTCGATGTCCGGGCTTGCCACAGTAGAGGCAGAGGTTGTTCTTCAATCGGCGCTGGCGTTCATCGTTGGTAAGGGGCTTGAATCGTTGCGTTTTGGTTGCGTCAACGTCCATGGGACGAGGGCCGGAGGAGGTCGACGGACTGGTGACAGGACGAGAGGAGTTGCGCGTGATGTTGTTCTGCGTGGGACGGGATGAGGAGGCGCGTGCCTTGTTCTCTTGACGTCGCTCGTGGAGTCGATTGTCCAGTCGGATGGCAAGAGCCGAGAGCTCTTGGACAGTGGTGGGGTCGACGTTGGATAGCGCGAGTGCGTCTTTGACATCAGGTTTGAGTCCGGTGTAGAATTGTGCGCGAAGGGCATCATCGTTCCAGTGAAGGAAGGCGGCCAGCTTGAAGAAGGTCGACGAGTACGAGGAGGCTGAACCAGTTTGGGTGAGAGACTGCAGGCGGGACGTCATTGTGCGTTCGCGGTCGGGGTCGCCAAGGTTTCGAGTGAGGTCCTCGATGAAAGCGGCATAGTCATTGAGGAGAAGGTCGTCCTCACGGAGAAGATGGGGCTCGAACCAAGAGAAGGCTTGACCGCGAAGATAGGACGCCGCAAAAGTGACCTTGTCGCGATCGGTAGGAAAGAGAGTCGGATTGGCAGCGATGTAAAGGTTGAGGTGCGAGATAAAGGTTGAGCAGAAGTTCTTGTCCTTTCCGTCGTACTCGGGCGGCTTGTTGAGGTGTTTATTGACCATGGGAGGCCGCTGGACTTGAGCTTGATGAGCACCAAGCTGATAGATCATCGCAGAGAGCTCGGTGATGCGATCGCGGAGTTGTTGAAGTTCTTCGGGAGAGGCGGATGCCTGGGGGACATTTGCGTTGTCGATAGGAGCGTCCATGTTGTCAGGTTGTCAGGGATGTGCTGGTGTTCAGGTTCAGGTTCAAGTGTTGGAGACTTGAGGTCAGGAGTTCAGAGAGTATCAGGTTGACTGTGTCGTTGTTCGTGTCATTTGATCAGGATTCCTTGTCAGGAGGGCTGGTATTTATACCTTCGAGGGAGCCCAAGGAATGTTTCGAGATTTGCGCCAGATGAGTCAGCTTCGAAGGCTGTAGAAGGCGCCAGAAGGACCACAGGATGATGTTGGCACGTGCGCCGGAGTTAAGCGGAGTTTTCGGAGACAGAAAGTCATCGAAGGCGCCAGAAGGTCCAGTGAGCTTCTTGCTCGGGGATAGGGAGTTATGTCCGTGCCGTGTCCAAGATTCGGGATGTTGCGAAGGCCCGAGCAGGTTGACCGGGGAATTGGACTCGTCGTGTAGTCAGGAAGTTGTTTGCCACTAGGGGTGTCAGACTTGAGGCAGTTGGCAAGTTCTTCAAGTATCCTCGCACGCTGAGAGTAGTTGGAGGTGTCTGGAGGTTGCTCAGAATCGAGACGGGGTGTTGCGAAGGCAGGTGGCGAGAGGGAGCACCAACGGTTCGTGTTGGGAAGGTGTCAGAGTGATTTGATATGTTGATACGTTGGTTGGATATTTGGTTGGTTGGTTGGTTGGATGGCTGGTTGATTGGTTGGTTGGTTGGTTGGTTGGTTGGTTGGTTGGTTGGTTGGTTGGTTGGTTGGCTGGTTGATTGGTTGGTCGGTTGGTTGGTTGGTTGGTTGAGGTTGTCGGTGTGGTGGTTGTTGTTGTTGTTGTTGTTGTTGTTGTTGTTGTTGTTGTTGTCGAAGTTGTTGTTCGATTGTACTCTTCCTAAGAGCTCCGGGAGTATAGCAGACGCTCGAAGCGTTTTCCGGCAATGTCAGCAAAGCTGGCAAGATTCCAACTGCTTTCCCGTGGCTTTGGAGCCAATGGAAGAAGTACAACTGCTGTCTTGAAGTGGACACTCCCGACGTTCGCCACTCCGGTAGGGCTGGCCAGACCCAATAGAGCAGGTACTTGTCTATGTGGGAGCTGCTGGTATCTGGTGGAGCCTAGTATATGCCGCGGCATAAGTCATAGGACGCCAGACCAAAGGTTCTACCACCCAGCTGTCCAAAGCAGTGTATGTCGGAGGTCTTGAGGTCGGTGGCAAAAGTCGGTGGCAAATCTTGAGACTTGAGGCGGTCGCAAGCCGAAGGCCGGAATCCAGTTCTTCTGTCGGGTGGCGGTAACAGGCAGGGCAGAATCGGACGGGCGACCGGGCAGAAGGTTAGGGGACAGGTAATCGACGAGAACTGGATTGCAGGACTATGGAGGTACAGTAAGGAAGGAGGGGTACTTATACCCTAGAGGGGTCAGGAATGGAAGATTCTTCGATGTCGTGATCGAGGGTTCGAATGACGTCATGGAAAGTTCCACAAGGTTCCATGGGGTTCCATGAAGTTCCAGGAGGTTCCATGGGATTCCACAAGGTTCCATGGGGTTCCATGATGTTCCATGGAGTTCCACGAGGTTCCATGATGTTCCATGGGGTTCCACGAGGTTCGATGAGGTTCCTTGAGGGTACCAGGTGTAGCTTGAGGGTGGTCGAGCATATTCTAGACTGTCGCCACCGGGGAAAAGGGGTTGCCACTTGCTGAGAGGCGTTGCCACAGTAGATTCATGACACCCGCTCCCCTGCAGTTTTCTGTAGGAAGACCTCACTGAGGTGACACAAGTTCATTATGAACTTCTTCGCCAGCCGGAGAGCTGCGCACGCCAGGCTTTCAATCGCCAGAATCCGTCAAGAACTCGCCGAAATCACCATTTTCCGTCAGCATCTGCTGAGGTTGTCGCCCAATTCTCGCACATGGTCTCATCCGTGTACGGACATTTATCATTCTCGCACCAGCAACAGGGACGCCCTCGCAGAGCCCCAGGATATGCGCGTATGGCCCTTCATCTCCCTCGTCCCCTCTGGTGGGCCTGCCAGGTGAAAGTTGTGGGGGGTTTAGATCTCCCGAGTGACCAGCTTCCTCCGCAACATTCTCATTTCCGTCGATATTCTCGACCTTCTTTCCACTGACAAGGACTCTTCCTCATCACTTCCCACTTCGATATCGGTGCAGCTATTCTTAGGGCTAGCACCCACACTCTCCCCTGTGCCTACAACTTTGGATGCCTTGACACCACTGACCACCTCTACTATTCACGTATTGATCTCCTTGCCCTCTCCCTGTGTTCCTTGCATGCCACCCTCCCAGCTCGTTACTCAACACCCCTCCTCGCCCCTATCCGAGGGACACACGCGGATGTTTACATCTGCGGATCCCATGTCCCGCGCCGGGCGCGTCGTACCCCCTCGTGATCTCTGCACCTCACAGCGCTCGGACCGCCTCGCCTTTACCGCCCCCTAGAAGTCGAGGACCAACGACGGGAGGCCCGTGGGTCCCTCCCCCCCGGTTTCCTCCAGCACATTCCTGGCCTTGACATCGTCGAAGCTATGTACACAACCTGGTGGCGGTCAAAACTAGGCGGGATGGATCACCTTCGCCTCTCCCTCCTCCCTCTCCTTTCCCTCTTCGCTTTGCCCTTCCCAGAAATCTCGTCCTACCATCCCACCATGGTATCTCCGCTCCGACAAACGCTCCGATCCTCGATCTCCGTGAACAACCTACGCAAGCAAGTCTCCCAGCATGCAGCTCTTGGTGCAGACCCTCTCACGGCGATTACCATCGACTCAGGCACCGAAACCCAGGGCTCCGACTCAACGACGACTTCAAGTCACCTGGTCGCAAACACCCAGGAATCTGATGGGGACTTCGAGCCCGACACCCAAGAGGTCTTCGCCGAGGCGGACTCCCTCGTGCATGACCCCCTCACTGTCGACGTCGACATGGCCCATTACGAACGGTCCGTTGGACAACCCCGACCCTCCACACTACGAGACACCTCAGGGGAGAATGTACGCCTCTCCACGGTCTCCGGCCCACAGCTTCACGACACTGTCATGGCGGCGGACGACGTCGAGGCCGAGCATTCACGAGACTCAAACGCGTCAAACCCCGACCACGCCGGAACCAGTGAAGACGTCCCATCCGGAGAATCTGCCACTCAGCAGCATCACTCCTTTGAGTCAGCAAACGACCCCGCAGCCCCCGCTCAAGCCCTCAAGGTCCGCGTCCTTATGGCGCCCGAGCACAACCCTATCGCCTTCGCAGAAGTCCGTGATTTCGCCAGCAACACTAGATCTGCACTCGCCCCGCGTACAGCCAGATACCAGGTGTCCAACTCCGCCAATAACAAGTTCATCAGGCGCTACGATACGGACGCGCTGCTCAAGATCCGAACTGACACTAGCCACCATGGAGCCAGTAAAGGTTTCTCCGATAACGTCACTGTCAACTACGTCGTGGGTACCGGCCCTCGCATCTACATGGATGTACTGTGGTCTTCCTCTTCTGACTACGATGCCGCCCGTCGCCTCGACTTCAAGCTTTACGTTAAGAGGAGAGCCTTCCACGCAATTGGCTGGGGCCCGAACCTGGGCTCCGACATGCGTCTCGCGTCTCTCAACGTCTCGGGAACAACCAACCCCACCACGGTCCTCCACAGCCTTCAGCAGGTGTACAGAACTAAGGCCACCCTCACCCACATATGGGCGCTGTACTCAGGATCACCGTATGAGAACTCTGGCTCTTTCACGGGCAAGGTTGTCCTCATCTTCCAACGGATCCCCCGGGCGGATGGCTCGTGGGGGCCACGAGATCAATGGAGCCTCCCTACCCACATCTGGCCGGATGGCATTCCCACTGAGATCGATTGGAACGACAAGCCACCCCACTGCCGCGACTGTGGCGACACTGCCGAGACGTTCCACACCATCGAACACTGCCCGACACCCTATTGTCGGGTCTGCCGCCGTCGTCACCCCCGACACGACTGCCCAAAAGCTTTCCACCGTGACACCGACGAGCCTGCCTCTCCGCGATCGATCGCTTCTGCGGAACATGCTCGTGACGACGTTGTTCTTGAACCGCTGGACAAACCCGAGCCTGTCCTGCCTCCTCCGCCCATCCAGGCACCAGAAGTCGCTCCGTTCCGGGCAACAACACCGGTCACTCCCAACGGTCCTCGACCAAAGAAACATAAGAGCACCACGTCCATTCGGGCCCGCCAATCTCCCAGTAAAGGAAAAGCCCCGGCCGCCTCGACCTACCAGGACACTCTTGCGCGCCTACGGGCAACAGCGTCTTCCTCCGAAGAGCGGCGAGCCACCGGTACCGACACCACTGCACCTGAGAACCCAACCACTCCGGTCCGCCGTGCGACTTCGCAACGAGACATCAGTTCATACTTCTCTCCTGACCTCAGTCGCACGCCCAAGACCATTCCCGATCCCGCTAGCACGTCTCGAATCTGAACCTTTCTTTGATTCCAAACCGACCTTTTCGCTCGACCGTTACTCTCCCTTCTCGCCCGTCCTCCTACTGCGACTGGCGTCTATTATACTGCTTACCTTTGGCTCTCTTCTCCTCTTCGCCACTCCCTTATACAACGATGGCGACGACATTCTCCCCCCCCGTGTGGCAACCCTGAATTGTGGCAAAGGGGGACTGCGCCGTTGCCTTCCCGACATCTTTCTCAATCTCTCTCCCGCTCTACATCAAGCCTCGGTCATATGTCTCCAAGAATGTAATGTCTCCCCTCGCATCGACCTCAACGACGTAAACGGACTGGCCAACCTACTCGGCCCCTTCTACAAACATGGCTTCCGAGCCGCTCTCACCAAAGATACAGGCATCCTCTTCCTGACCGATGCCATCACTCCACTGATAAGCTACCACGGCAAACGCTGGACACGGGTGGAGTGCAGGATCCAACCCTTAGGTCCCTCCTCGGCTGCCGTCACCCTCATCGACATCTGGTCTATCCACGGCCCTGCCCAGTACACCCAATTCTACTACTGGAAACAGGAGATCGGACCTGCCTTACTCGCTACCAATGACACCTCCAATACTAGACGACCCCTCATCCTCGGGGGCGACTGGAACTCCCTCCCGGACAACCACAGAGACTCCCTCCATGGTACTCCGGGCCTGTGTCCTTGGCATCACCTATCCAACATCTTCTCAGCCTTGGACGTCTTGGACGTCTACCGGCTGCTCAGCCCAGAGGGCCGAACATATACACGAATAGAACGATACCCTGACAACACCATCAAATGTGCCCGACGGATAGACTCGCTTTGGATCAGCCCCGTCCTCGCGGGCTCCGCTTTCGACCCGCAAGCCAGTGACACCGCTTCCGATCACCGCGCTTTCTCTGTGTCCCTTAGTCCGGCTGTGGCATACACAAGGCGTCCGCATAACCCTCCCCGCCGATGGAGTCTCCACCCGGCGGTGATCCGAAACGGTGCCTTCCGAGCTACTCTACGACAAGCGTGCATCGACATAGGATGGACGAAAACTGATGACGCCCAAGATACCATTGAAAACTGGAACAATCTCCTCATCCGCCTTCGATCCATCGCGCAGATGGAATCCAAGCGCATAGATAAAACTACGACGGCGACACGGCGACAACACGAATACCTTCAAGCACAAATTGACGCTCTCGACTTACGAACCACGGACGGGGCGGCTCGACTAGCTGGCCTACTGGTCCAACAACACCACACGCGCAAGAAACTCCAGGACTCCTTTGCGATCCGCACTGTGAACAGCAGTGACCAGCAGACATTCCGTCCAACCAGCTGGATGTCCCTCGCCAACAAACGAAATGGACACGACCATACTATACCGGCGTTACGCGACATCGATGGCAACAGACACACCACCATCGACGGGATGTTGGCTGTGGCAGAAGCCTACTATCGCACGATGTACACCGCTACCGATACGGACCACCACACCACCGATGCACGCACCCGCCTGCTGGCGAACATGAGGGCGATCTTTCGTAAGCGCGAACGAACAATGCTGAACATCTCCTACGACGTGGACCACTTCCACACCGCACTCATGAAGGCAAACCGCCACTCTGCTCCTGGGCCTCTCGGTCTGACATACCCCTTTCTGCACCTTCTGGAACCTCACCTCGGAGACTACGTCATAGAGGTCATCGAGTCCATGAAGACGGCGACCCCTCTGCCGGTTCAACTTCAGATCACCCTTCTGTTCAAAAAGGGCGCGAAGGACCTTATCACCAACTACCGACCCATCTCCGTCTCGGACGTCACGACCCGCATTATAACGAGGATGCTCGCCATCCGCCTACAGGACGCATCGGACGAAATTGTCCCATGGTATCAATCGGCTTTCCTACCGAGAAGACGAACATCCACTGTCGTGGGCGTCCTCCAAGGCACGATTGATCACATTGGATCTGGCCACGCCGGCTACCCGTCCGCGGCCTACGCGCTTATGCTCGACCAACAGAAAGCTTACGACCGCGTCAACCACTCCTGGCTGTGGGCCGTCCTCCAGAACTCGAACCTTCCACAACACTTCATCGATTCGGTCCGCTCCCTCTATTCCGACGTCAAGATCTCCGTTATGGTCAATGGCCACACATCAGACCAGTTTCCCCTGAAATCTGGTCTTCTCCAAGGGGATCCCCTCTCTTGTGTTCTCTACAACCTCGCCCTGCAACCCCTTCTCGACACGATCTCCACGCTCGGCATCGGCATTGAAATCCCTGGCCTTGGACGCCTCGCGTGCATCGCCTTTGCCGATGATGTTGTGATCTTGCTCGAAGGAGGCCATGAGGGTGTCGGACAACTTCGCTCCCTTCAGCAAGCCCTCCAGGACTACGAATGTGCGAGCGGCGCTAAACTCAACAAAGAGAAGAGCGGCTTCATCCGCCTCAGCGATGACTACAAGGCGTCTTCTGAAGACACGGACCCCACCCACCTCGCTCTGGTAGAGTTTGGTTTCCGGCGCTTGAAAACAGAAAACAACGAAATCACCCACCTTGGCCACCCGATTAACACTGGCCGCCACAGCCTGCCCACCCCTCTCTCCCTCGCCTCCTGGCTGGAGGCCATTGGCAACCGCATCTCCCACCTCGTCACGAACGGCACCGATCTATACACACGGGTTAAAATGACCAATGGCTTCCTCACGCCCATGCTCTGGCACCACACGACTGTCGGGGGCATACCCGCTAACACCAGAACCCAAATATCACAGGCCACAGGAAAATACCTCTTCCTTGGCTCCGCTCCTTGGTTCGGCACCCGTGTCCTAGCCGCACCCAGGAACCTCGGAGGACTCGGACTCATCCACCCCGACGACATGTTCACAGCCCAGTCCATCATATTCCTCAAGTACCACCTCTTTCGTGATGATGGCTACGGCAAATGGCTACAACGCGGCATCGCTTGGACCCTCTTCCACGAGTTCGGGTGCAGCCCCGCCGCCTTGCTCCTGCAACAAGGACCCCTCTTCCGCGCCCTTGTGTCAGCCAAAACCCGTGCACACGGCTTCTGGGGCCGCCTGATTCACGCTTTGGCGTGCACCCCCTTGGATCTGGACCCTGACTGGACAGACCTACCCTGTGTTTCCCTCCTGGAGCTGCCGTGGTACATCCATGGCAAGTCACCAACATTACCGGATGGCTGGTATCCACAACGCATCAACGAACTCGCCAACGCCGGTTGGCACACTTGGAAAGATATCCTCTGGCTCCACACTGACGACAACATGTGTCGAAAGCCACACCGATCATGGCCTCTAGGCCCTCCGCCCCCACAGGCATCCGCACGACACTTTGTTCCTCGCCCCACTCGCAAGGAAGACAAGGCCGGACCTAAACTCGGCCAGGTGTTCACCTCTTATTGGAGTCAACTCGACCTCGGAATGACCCTACGTTTGAAGGAGGCCGTACAGCTCTCCTGGACGAGTCCAACAGATCCGACCCAACCTACCCCCATGGAACACGACCCGCAAGCCACCCACTTCCCCTGGGACTCACTCCGCGTCAATGGCAAGCCCTGGCGCCTCCTCACAACCAAGTACATTCGCCAGATGCTTTACTCACCTGACGCCGACGCTGTCAAGAAGCGCCAGCAGGTACTACCTTTTCGAGCCCAGCCCATCGTTCCCATGTGGACTCTTTCCCCCTCCATCGAACAACGAGAAGCCCTTGACTGGGGACAAATATGGAAGGACCTGCATCTTACGACAGGCAACAGTGCGATCCTCTCGGACGTATTCACATGGCTACACGGCAAGAGCCGACTACATCGACTAGAGGGCAAGCCCGCCCAGTGCCCTTTTGAGGGTTGCGATTCCCTCGACTCCCACACACACTCTTTTTGTGACTGTGAATGGGCCACCCATATCTGGATGAGTGGGATCCCCCTCCTGAAGCAGCTTGGGATCCCTGCCACCCCCGTCTTCGACCCCATCTACATTGCGACATCATGGCCACAAATACGAACCCATCGCCCTCGACTGGTTCTTTGGCGCAACGCGGTTGTTCACTACATCGCCACAGCGCGATCGGCCACCTTTACAACTTCGACGGATACCAACCCACGTTCCCTGCGCATCCTACCACCAATCAAAATACACACCGCTCTCACCATTACTGTCGTTGACCTTCTGAACCGCGCTTGGGCTGTCCTACAGAGGAAAACCTCCCTCACTCTCGAGGCACGCCACGCCCTCTTCACCGAACGCTGGCTCGACGGAGGCACTCTGGCTTTCTTATCTCTCGACTCCCCAACGTCAATCACACTCCTTCCCCCTGATCTGGACCCGGACTACGATGTTCACTGGTAGTCAAAACACGCTCCTTACCTTTCACCGTTTTCCACACAACAACACAACCCGGTCACTGGCAAAACACGGACTCTGCTACAGTCGCCTTCGATTCGGACCTTCGTGATCTCAGTGGCCGAATGACGCGGTAAACAGACCGCCCCTCATCGACTATGTCGATATCTCGAACTCCTATCGAGGCCGTCTGTGACTTTGATCCGCGTCAAGCCATTGACCTTCCCCCCATCACTACCGTCTCACTATTATGGGAATTGAAAACATTCCTGGAGCCCCACTGCACCATTTCGGGATATCACGGCATGTATACCCATAAATAATCAATGCCCCGCTCCTGAAATAAATCGCTCCACTTCCAAAAAAAAAAAATGCTGAGTGGGACTGCCGCAGTCGCAAGGAACAAGAAGAGATCAAGGCGGTACACAAACACATCAAGAACGTCAAGAAAAAGGCAAAAAAGCGAGCCCAGCGAATCCACCAGAAGTATTGTAGCTCTTCGCACGCGAAGAGTAAGTAATGTTGTCTATTGTTGCACCCAATCCATGCCCCCATGCAAGATATATAAGTGCCCACACGTTCACACGCGCCGCGGCCGCAGGCCTCCACGCTTAACTACTTGTTGAGTCAAAGGTAAAGACTTCTGACATCCACCTCGTAGAGCAAAAGCACGCATTCTCATTAGTAGGTGTGTTACACGAGAATCTACTGTAGAGACGGCAGGTGCCATCCAAGGGAATAGGGAAAAGGAGCCTCACGGTCTGTGGTAAGTGAAGAAGGGCATGGACGCTTCAATGCATTATGTAGGAATTCCCAGAGCTACGTTTGCGCCGACAAGACTGACAACCTCTGTGATCTCCACCAGAAGCTGGTGTATCCTCTCCTCCTCCTCTGACTGCGGGCGTCCTGTGCCCATTCGAGCCTCGACGTACAGCAGCCGCTCGGTATATCCTGCGCTTTCGGTCTCCTTGCCGAGCAGTTCGCAGACTTGGGCCAGGTAATACAAGGTTGCGGACTGACGCTCCAGACTTTGCGATTGCTCAAAATCTGATGTAGACAGATAATGTTCAGAATGTGCGTCGCTCAGGATGCTTCGTCCTGACGCTGTGTGCTTACCTTTGAGTGCCAATTGCAGCCAAGCATACGCCGTTTCGATGGATGCTATTGAGCAGGATCTGGTCAGCAAGGGCAGTCCTTGAACAGCCGGCTATGAGATACTCACGTTTGACCGCATCTTCCGGGAGAAACGTTTGTGCGTAGACCATACGAACGATGCCTCGTACTTCCACGTCGTCTTGTTCCAAGACCTGCGTCAGCGAGGCAAACTTCAGCTGCGAGTCAAAAAGACATATGAAATTAAACCAAGTTCCGGAGCTTACCTCAGGAAGTACGTCCTCCAGGATCCTCCGTGCATGTGCATATTGTGCATATTGCAGAATGAGTTGCTTCGCCGTTCGCAGGACGACCAGATCGTTACTGACTTGCGCCGTCGCCTTTGAGCGAGGAGCCGAGTCATGGTCCCACGCATAGACCCTGTCTTCCAACGCGGCTCCATGCGAGGCTGCCTGGACAAAGCGCATCACTTTCTCATCGGTCCTCCTCCGCGCCCAGAGCCACAAGACGTGCCAAATGTGCGTTTGCCAGCTTGTGTGTTCGCGTGCGGTGAGAGAAGGTGTGAGAAGTGGTGTCGATAGCGATAGGCTGAGCGCTTCTTCGTAGTCGCCCCCAAGCGCCAGCTGAAGGCCGAGTAGGTCAGTTGCAAATCTTCACCTGCCAAAGTCCAGTCCTTCGCTTTGACGTACCTTCAGCGATTCAGTGTACAAAGCTTCGAAGTCTTGCTCCCTTTCGGTCCGAGCTTCCAGGGCCGAAGCTGCCGATTCGGCTGTTGCAGCAGTAGACTTGTGCTCCTCCGTGAGTAGCAGAACTTCCACACGTCGCAGTAGGCTACAAGCGATCTGGAGATGAGCCGCATTCCATTTTTTTCGGCTTAGATGATAAGTTGCTCTCACCTTTCACAGGCCGCGACGCACTCCCAGTCCTTGCTGGACCTTGCCAGCAGAATGGCCTCGTGCAACGCCTGTTCTCAAGTAAGATGAATGGTTCAGTCGGTTCCCATCAGTGACATGACAGCAGTTGTCCGCAAGCAGCGACGCACAGGTTCGGCGGCCGAAGGGCTTCCCATCTCCAGATGCAGCGCTGCCAGGTTCAAGAGGGCGTGTTGATGCATTTCCCTTGTACCCGCGCGCAGCAATGTAAGTGAACAATCAAGCAGACTGCCGGCGTGCAAAACGTACCGTGTTGATCCACGTGCTGTGTGGTCGAAGAAGGCGAACATGTTCTCCTTCGCTGCTGAATAGTCGCCTCGTTGAAGCGCTGCCTGGTACCTGCTCGTAAAGGATGTCAGATGCTGTTCTTGACACTTTTGAATTATGACCTGTCACCCACCTATCGAATGCCTGTATTCTAGTCAAGGCAGAAGGTGCTGTGAGAGAGAGCATCAGATGATGAACAGGCAGCCCAGCGGGTTTGGAAGTGGCCCCCAACTGTCGCCTTACCATCGTTGCGTGACATTGCATCGGCAGCCGACTCAAATGGACGGTGTCGGAAAAGCGGGTCTTCCCGTAGGTCAGAATCATCGGCACGCCACTCGCACAACATCTTGGCCCAACACGTGTGCTGGTGCAGGTCTGCCTTGTCGAAAGTCATCCGTACTCTGCGCAGGTACATGCCCAAAGTTGATCGACGGTCCTGTTCGAAAGACAAGACTTTCCATCAGCTCACGTAGTAGATTGAGGTCATATATGAAAGAAACAGTGCTTGCTCACTACGTAGCGAACTTTGCTATTGGTCGTGTCCTGTTGGGAAGCGACTGGGAATTCAGCCCGGGCGTATCAATTCGTAGACTGGCACGCGGTGGAGGCTCACTTCCATCCCATCAGCTGACTGCATACAACCTTCAAATTCTGCCAAAACATATGCAGGAAGGATCGGCCTTGGTCCATAAGCTGAGAAGCCCCAGCCAGCAGACAAACTCACCTGAAATCATGATCTGAAGGGATCTGTGGTCAGGAAGCATAGAAGTCCACTACACAAAGAGATAAGTTGAAGTTAGAGGTATTGAATGTTGCCCTCCGGTATTCAGAGACATACAGCACTCTCGTACGCTTGCAAAAACTCGTCTCTCAGAGCTTCTGGCACGGTATGAAGCGCTCCTTCGAGGCATTGCCGGAAGTGACCAAGATTGGGTGAGGGGGGATCGATCTTGATTCAGGTGCAGGAACAGGGCGAATCAAAGCAATGTCAGCAGGATTCATGACGTTGCCCTGCGCGCCTGCGTGTGGTGGGTCGAAGAGATCTCACCGCGTGTACGAGTCTGGCAAGGTGGATAAGCAATGCCGATATCAGGGGTGCGCGGGATACAGCTGGATGGGGAGGGATGTCTGTGCAGTAGAGACGGATGAGGAGACAGACGGCGATGGAGTGGCCAGTGATCGCACCCGGTCGTGCTGGGATCGGCATCTTCACAGCTGAACAGAGCTGCGACCTTCACGACGACGAGCGAAGATGAATGCTCATCGTGGGAATGGCTCCTCAAGTGAGAGGGAAGTCCATGCAAGGCCGTCTGCACCTTCGGATAAATCATTTCCTTGGAGAAATACAGACAAAGGGAAAGGGTGCATGACAAGATGGGGGGAAGACGAAGGTACGACAGATGGCAAAGGTTGCTCAAGAGGGAGTAGGCGTAGATGACGCCAGCAGCGCTCTGGCACGCGCTTCCTCTTGCCGATAGAGAGCTCTAAGGCTCTCGTCCTTCTGAAGTACGGGTGGTAATGGAGTTCTGCAGAGCGAGGAAGAAGAATTCAGTTCAGGAAGATGAGAGAAACGGCAAAGATCATCTCTGAGCACTGACTTGACGACGTTGCCCTGATAATGGAGTTTGCCAGGGACTATGCCTTCTCCAGGCCGCAACTTGGGCCCGAATTCTGCGGCTCCGAGCATCAGGGAAGGGTCTTCTGACTGATTCAGCGCCAACGGTCGACCGGCTCTTACTGGGGCACGAACTGCCCACAGTACTTCGTTGGCCGATTGGGTGGAGGATCGGAGGAGGAGCATTGCTACAGGCTGCAGCAAGATCAACAGAACCAGCCTCGCAATGCTCCAGAGACGGTGGAGTACCGCATTTGTCCTGACAAAGGCATCAGCCGGTGGCAGAAACATCGCCAAGGTGGTTGCCCGCTCGAACCCGGTGGAAACGGTCAGGACGCGAATATTACTTCTTGACCTTGCCTCTGAGCGATCAGGGCCTGAAAGCTCCCCAGCAAGCACATCAAGTCGATGCTGTAGATATGTAGCCAAGGCGAGCCACGTGAGGTCAGACAGAGCTCCTGGTAAATGGGGTGCCCACTTTGAAAATCGGTGTTGTCTGGAGGTCCCGGTTCCGGCCCAGTCAAGCTCGGCGCTTGTGAAACCAGGGATGGGCGAATCAGCAGATTTGACGTCGAGGTCCACGAGCTTTGATGAGGATGCCGTGATCGCCGCGGCGGCAGCATACCACGGCCCGACCGCGTTGATAATCCTGATGTCACGTTCCTTGGGGAGCAGAGTCAGGGATGGCACCATGGATAAGATCAGATGCAGCCTGCCTAAAGCCAGAGCGTGCTCGTGCTCCGCCTCCTCTCGTTTTGTGTCTCCTCCGGGAGACTGTAGATATTTGACGGTACGGAGTGGCGATCCCAGATTGTACGCAGGTTGGGAGGGGAGAAAGATGATGGCTTCCAGCCTTTGAGCCGGGCTAGAGTTGGCCTGCAGCGCGATGGGATCCGCTTTTCCGCTTGTGGCCGTGCGTGGATCTACTTGTTGAGCTCCATTTTGGGAGGGTGGTCGCAGGAGTTGTTCCCACTTTTTGACGAAAGCTTCGACTGACTTCAAGTCGGTCAGATCACACTGTTCCGCGTACACTGACTGGTTTTCTTCGGGCTCTGCCGGATCGCTGGAGTCTTCACCATCTCCGCCAAGGGATCGCGGCCCTGTTCGAAGAAGATGAACAAGCTGTAGCACCACAGGATGGGACAGTGGGCGTGGGTCGAGGATAATGAGCTGAACACCGCGCCGTAGCAGAGCCTCTGCCACCTGAAGGCCAACAGGGGTATCTAACCCACCCGAAGCAATGATGAAGACACGACCATGGAGATCGCGCACGGGAGCCACCCGGGCACGGTCACGATCCATGTTCAGGCGCTTCAGATGTTCCGCTTGATCGGCGGTCTCTGCGGCTCCGTCTTCTCGCCGAGCTCTTGCTTCGTCTGCCTCGTCGGCGGCCTGTGATTCTGCGATGAGACGGTCCAGGAGTCGATTGGGATCAATCCCAAGAGCAGCCTGCCGGACAATGGCCAGAATCAGGATGACCACCGCCAAGCGAAGCAAGCCTGAGAGCGAGACCAGCTGCGAGAGCGCCCAGGAAGCAACATGGACCGGCATTCTTCAGCAATGCACTCGCTCACCCTTCTCCAGTGCGTTGGTGATGGATGGTCTTCCCGATGTTCCGCAACTGAATTTTACCAAGGGTTTCCCGGAGTCCGTGCAGCATCCATCTTTTGCTTCTGCGCCGGACCTTCACGGCTTCCATCTCCCAGGGCTTGCACGCAGGCTCCAGGTCATCCACCCTTCCTCCGATGAAATCAGTGCCAACGAGTCAAGTACGTCGACAAGGTCAAGAGTATGCAAAGGGCTGATCAATGCTATCCTGGTGACTGCTGTTTCTTTCCGTTGATTTACCACTCGGCCAGCCGCTCAAGGTCCACCTGGTCGACTCGATGTGAGGAGCGGCTCTGTCGTAGCCAACCACAGCAGAGAGACTGAGATCAGCGGCTCTTCGGAACCAGCCAGCAGGCAGTCAGTTCTGTATCCGAAATTCGAATCGCTGGTGACCTTCAATTCAAAAGATCTTCCGACGGGACTAAGTCTGCCCTCTTTGCAGAGAGGGAGCTTCTTCTCCTATCTCGAACGGGATTCTCTTCTCCGCTGACTTTTGCCATTGCCCATACATACTTTCGCCGTCCAGATTCAACAGGACCGGGAATCTATTCGACACCCAGCTTGGCGAAGACCTGTCCCTGCTGGTATTCTACAAAGGTGAACGACTTTCATTGCGTCGATACACGAAAGCTTCGAGTCAATCCGCCCCGCTTATAAGGACGCCATTTTGGCTTCCTGCCTCGATGTGTCGATCAGTCGTGCTGCATCTCTGCGAAGTCACCTTCCTTCCTCTCGATTCAGTCTCGATCCTTCAGCTTCTCCAGCCGCTGTATTCCAGGTACGCTCACCATGCGGGCTATCAGGTCTCTTCTTATTCTCGTGTCTGCTTCCGCATTGCTCGTCAATGCAGTGCCCCTCGGCCCTGTCTTGGTCCCAGAGCAGGCCCAATTCGATGCTATTGACTCGAATCTTCACATCAGTAAGTGTGATGCCGGATCGTGTGCTCTTCAGCGACGCTGCGACTCACATGACATTGTTGGGTATCCCCCAGCATCTCGTGCGGGCTCCTCTGGAGTCAATGACCTCGTCACATCCTTCAGCCGCCTTGACGTCGGCTTGACCGAGACATTCAGTAAGTAGCTCACCATGCAGCCCGCTACTTCCTCTACCTCCAGCCCGTGCTGATCCCGGTCTGTCAAAAAGTGTCGCACTGGAATGAATACAACAGACTTGCTGATGAGGCCCAGCGCCTGTTTGATTCCGGAACGGAAAACATGAGCGACCAGGAGTTCGCCCATCTCCGCGCTCTTCTGCGTCAGATGGACACCGCAAAGAACAACCTCGCGACCGCTTTTTCGCACATGCGCCAGCTTCATCCGGAACATGGTCAACCCGTCCTTCCAGGTGCCTGAGGGAGGAAAAAAAAGGAAGATGCGCTTTCTCTGCGGCCCAAAGTCATCTTACCACCAGGCGTTGACTCTGCCCCTCTTTCCATGCCCTCCCAGACGTCGGACCTGTCGCAGATTCTCCACGCCATTTCCAAACTATACATCCCTTCAGCCAGCTCGAGCGTGAAGGTGCTGTCCAGACTTCAGAATCTCCAGTGGCGAAGAAAGACTACGTGTCAGCCGAGTTCTGTCTGCAATCAAAGTGATGTGAGAGATGGGAAAGAGTGCCAGAATATGCACTGATCGCGCTGGTTTCACAGCAATCCGGTCTGTCGTGACCACTCTAATATCCAGCGTGCTGCACGCTTGAGGACTTGAGGGTGTTACGTGAGATCAGGGCGGGCAGGAAGGCAGAGCTCGCTAGCAGTCGTTTCGGCGCCGACCAATTGCGTTTGGCATCACCGTGCACCTACGTGGCTTCCGCCTCTCATTCGCCCACAGATGCTGAGATCTTGGGCCACTACGAGCACTGCCACTATCACCTGCATTGTGAAGGTGAACGCTCAAGGACGGTAAGCAGTCTCATTGATCATGGCAACTGGCGCGAATGCTACAGGTGTCTCGTGAAAGAACTGGCCACCACAAATTGCCGAGCCTCAGGCGCCCAGTTGGGCCGAACTTCGTTCCGCCAGGCTGCCCCACGCCCGATGATGACTGCTGATGCCTGCACCGTATGGCCTATCAGCCGACTGATCCGCATCGCCCTTTTCATTTCCTGGCTCGCCCCACCCGCCTCCACCGGGCGTTTCAATCACGATCCGATCGCCTCTTCCAAAGCGTGCGGTTGTCTTCCCGCCCATGTTGATCGTTCTCGTCTTCGGCAGCTGTGCTTCTTCGCTTTTCTCGTTCGAGGGTCCCTTTGGATCTTCCGTCAAATCTCCGTCCTCTTCACGTCTGCGTTTGATCCACAGGTTTCTACCGCGCTCCGCATCCAGCCCACCCTTGAGACCGTACGGGGAGAACACACGGCGCTCGGACAAAATGCTGACTTGGATCGACGGGCTGAGAAACTCAATGTCTCTGATCACACCGTCACCGCCGGTGAATTTGCCTCGTCCACCTGAACCTGGTCGCAACGAGAATTGACGCAGGACTACAGGGTAGCGGCGTTCAAAGATCTCGGGATCTCTGCGGAAAAAAAGCTTCGTGAGTGTCACACCCGGCGAAACAGTAAGCTGAGCAGTCAGCCTCGCAAGGTCGACGTACGTGATCCGAGTGTTTGTCATGTGTGTATGGACTCCACTGGTTCCATGCCACGAAGGACCCGCGCCAGCTTTCAACGTCGACGGGAAAGAGATCATTTTGCGTCAGCCCTGAGGGACGCAGCCAAAAATTACAAATTCAAGCACTCACAGCCTCCCGCAATTGTCTCGTAGTAGCTGTGCGAGAAGGGTGGATTGAGATCAGCTGCATCAACACCAAGGTGGCTCAAAGATCTGCAACGCACCCGAAGCCTTCCACATGATTTCCTTGCTCGTCTCGTCCGCCCAGGCCAAAGGTCAGGCTGCAAAGACGATGATTGCACAGGGTCAGTGATACAACGCGCGTGGACAAAGTAGGGTGGTGTGGAATCTCTTGCTCACTTGTTGCAGCATCCTTGACTTGCAGCGCAGGCTTGGAAAGCTTTGAGAACGACGTCCGTTATTCGCTGACTTGTCATGACATTGCCGCCCACCACAGCAGCGGTATCACTAGGATCTAGGAGGCATCCAGGCGGAATCTTGATCTCGATCGGCTCGAGGCATCCCTGATTGAGGGGAATTTCCTGCTGAACCATCGATCGAAGGCAGTAGATGATGGCCGAAGCAACTACCGAGCGCGGACAGTTGAAGTTGAAAATCACTTCGGGTCCGGTCCCCTGGGTTCCTCACCCCCGACACAAACCGGATCAGCAGTGTTGCGAGCCAAAGTTATACCCCAGCCGATCCTCACCTCAAAGTCGAAAATGGCACTTCCGTCCTTCTTATCAATCTTGACACTAAGGCTGATTGGAGTCCCATCATCCATATACTGTTGACCCAGAGCATCCGCCGTATCAGAAGGGTGAGCCATCACCGCAACGCGCTGTTGAACTCAGACTCACATCGACAGCTTTGAGCTCATCGGTCTTCTGCTTGTCTGCTACTTCTTTGAGAAGATTCCGGACAGCATAATCTGCGTTGTCCCGAATGTGTGCCATGTACTGCGAAAAGCGCGAAGAGGATGAGCAAATGAAATGTGGAGGGTGCACCGACAAGACTTACTTCCTGCACGGTCTGGAGGCTCCACTCTTCTACAAGCATCTGAATGAGCCCAATTCCCTTCTGGTTCGCCGCAATCTGTGCCTTGATATCGCTCTCCACGTCCCTGAAGCATCGCGAACCCGAGCAGCCAGGGTATTGGGCAGGGTCATGGACAAGCCGTTTTTCCAGTCCTTCGTAGTCGAAGTCACCTTGATCCACGATCTTGAACGAGAAGATGGCCGCTCCTTCTTCACGCAGATGAGTGGAGGTCGGAGGCATGGAGCCTGGCAAGATGCCGCCAATGTCAGCGTGGTGTCCACGAGTTGCACAAAAGAAGATGATTTCCTGATCGTTGTCTTCCTTGAAGACTGGGGTGATGACAGTCATGTCTGGCAGATGACTGCCACCCGCCGCCGGATGATTGGCGAGAATGACATCGCCTGGTCGGAAGCGCTGCCCCTTTGACTTGAGATGCTGGATCTGCCAGCGGACGGCGTAGGACATGGAGCCCAGGTGGACAGGCAGGTGGGGAGCGTTGGCTACGAGGGAACCGTCTGGGGAGAAGAGCGCAGCTGAGAAATCGAGCCTCTCTTTGATGTTTGTGGAGACAGAGGTCTGTTCGCTGAGCATCGAGTGTATGTGTAGCTGGAGGCTTCAGCTACCTTGCCGTCTTGACGCGGACAGGGCTCTCAGAATACGACCCGACTTACAGGACTCTTCCCATTGCTTCTGCAATCGCGATGAAACGCTGGCCGAACAAACTCAGCAGAATCGGATCAGCATCCTTCCGGCTATCACTGTCTCCTGCTTGCCTCTGCACAGTCATCTTGTCTGTCCCAGCGTGTCCTGCTCTGCACTTGAGATGGACGCAGAATGGGTTGGTCGTGGATGCATCGCACCAGTGCCCGTCGTGATGTCATCTTGGTGGCGAGCGCTGTCGAGTTCGTGGTCGGCCAGTTCTGACCTGCCGTGATATCCGAAAACTCACCACTTCTTCCTCTTGAGCTTGAGAAGATCGAATGCAACACATCCTTCTTGATACCGACACCACATCACCTCGCGCGTTGCTCAACCCGTGCTGGACAGTCCTCGGCTATCGGAGCCGCTCTTACAGGAGGACTGTTCTGCTTTCCAACTCACACGCCTTCAGGCCTGCTGCGCTTCAAACAGCACAAACCCGCATTCGTTTGCCAGTGCTCGTCGACGGCGGCCACAGGTGTGGAGGAACGGAGCAGGAGCGGGAGGCGGAGTCGGAATCGTGGTCATGGTTGCCCATGCTGTCAGTGGGGGCCTACGTCTCGTAGCTGGTGGCTTGACCAAGGTAGCATCTGCGGCTGGTCGGTCTTTTACTTCCGCGACGGCAGCAGCTGGAGTCTCTGCTCCTCACACGAGCTGGCAAGATGGAGACGGGCAGCCGGAAGCAGGACCAAGCCGATTGCCTCCTCGGTCCGTCAAGTCAGAGACGCGCGATGCGGCGGTAGAAGATCTCATCTCCTTTCCTGCCCATGAGCCAGCGGACACGACGCCCTTGTCGTCGTCCCATCGGACAGAGGTCAGGATGCGGCCAGCAGATCGAAAGGGCAAAGCTCGAATGCTCAATGACAATTACGAGTCCTACCAGGAATTTGTGCTCAGAACAGGCCGCCTCCCACTCCAGCTCATGCCGACCGAATATCGTGGTCCACGGCCATTGGTCGTACCCACGGTCAGCGTCCTGCTCGCCCGTCTCAAGGAGCTAGGGGATCAGCAGCGTCACACCGCATGGACTGGCGCTTTTGAGCAGTCCACATATACGGACGCGATTCAGATCCTCAAGCAGCACGAAGTCCTCGGTCTCAGGCCCTCCAACCGAGAGCTGAGGTTGCTCGACGATCTGCTCCGCCTTCGGCTCTTCGACCTAGTCCGGTGTATGTCTGACTTCAATCTCGCACTTGAAGTCTACGACACCAGTCTGCGGAGCATAGACTCTAGGCACTATGCCTTATCGGTCCTTCTAGAGCGCGGTCTCCGGGACATCCGTGCAGCACACTTCATCACTCCTCTGTACCAACGCATTATCGCGTTCATCCAATATCTCGACACTCTCACATTGCACTACACACTAGCATCTCCTCGGGCTATGCGCTTTCCTCCAGATCTCTCACAAAGGGTCACATGCAGCGAGCTCGGACGTATACGCGACAAGAAACTCAAATACAACTGCGATCTTGCGCAAGACCTACTGCTGCGGGTCGCCTTCTTGCTCCCCCACATCCGCGACCACCGGTCGGCACAGACGGCTCATGCGCTCTTACACCAGATCGCCGCTCGTGGCCACCGGTCTGCGCCTACTCGTTCCGACAGCATGCCCTTGACATCCTCAGGCATAGATCAGAGAAGCTTGGCCTCGAGAGCGACGAGACGGGCTCTGGCTCTTTCTTTACGCAGAGCGAATCGAAAGGGCGCTCTCACCTTCCCACTTCCATTTCTAGCGACAGTGGTGCGCGCCTTTCTTGGCACGAGTCGATTCAGATTGTCCCCCTTCTCGCGACAGGCCTTCGACAAATCCGTGCTTGTGCCTCCAGCATACACTGCCGCCTTATCCCCGAATGATCCGCGGCAGAGGCGTAGCTTGCCTAATCATCTAGCTTCCGGCAGGCATCGATCCTGGCTCGACGCAAAATTAGGCGTCGAATGCCTCGATTTCCTCTCCATGCTGTTTGGCCGTCAGCAGTTGAAGGAAAATGATCTGGACACAGTTCTCATGGCAGCCGTTCGACGACAACGCGTCCGCGTCGTAGAAAGCATTCTAGACATCCTAAAACATCAATTTTGGCTGGGCGGACAGGCTGCGCAACAGAAGCAGACTATTCCAGCAACAGACGCATCGACGGTGAACTTCTTCCTTCCTCGAAAGCGACTGTACCAAGATGCGGTCGCGGACGCGGGAGCAAGCGTCGATCAGTCAAGCCAAGCCTCAACTTTCACCCGATATCGCGCATACAGAGCCTGCTTGATCATCTTCCAGCTGCATCGGAGCCTACGGCCCTCTCGCGCATCGCAACAGGACTCTTCAGATCGCATCTCGGCCCTCATTATGAGATTCCAACAACATTTACAAGAGATCATGCAGGCATCCAGAGATACGATGACCCTCGGTAACAGCATCGCGGCGGCACCCAGATCGTCGAACACGCTGGCCGATTTCGTTGCCGATTCAGTCGGGGACGATTCGATGTCGAACCATGCGGCACTTTGGTCTGCAATCCGAGAGCTAGAGATGTCGGCCATGGACCCGAGAGGTGATACGAACAAACTGCTGGCAAAGATTTGCATCAACGAAGCAGGCGAGGAGCTCACCATCGGGCAGGCGACCAGTATGGACCTGAAGGACCCGCTTCAGCTCGAATTGCGAAGGTGGCCCCAAGCGCACGTATCGCTCATGTACGGCCTGGCTCGACGTGGGCAGCTGAGCGGAGCGGATGCAGTCTTTCGTGCTTTGATTCGCAGGAGTCGGAACCCTTCACCCGACTTTGAGCACATCCAACTGCATCCTGGCATCTTGATGGGACGATGGGCGGCAGTGAGAAAGAGTGCAGAACAGCTCGCTCGCTCGGGACATCCTCGTTCTTCGATCGTTTCTTTCATCGCCAAGCGTGCCAACGAAATTCTCGTTTTGATCGGAGCAGATCCCGTCGCTGTGCCACAGGAACCCCAGGTTGCTGCCTCCATACCTGCTGTGAAGGAGGTTCAGGACAGAGAAGACACGGATCATCTCGTACCGAGTAGCAGACTACTGGAAGAACTCTTGGGCGGCATCACCGAATGGAGCGTTGAGCCACAAGAAGCAATCAAGCTGTACTCCCAATTTCGCGAGCGATGGCCACTCCTCTGCTGCCACACCGGTCTTTTGAATTGCTACCTCCAAGCAAGCGTCCGGCTGAAGCAGGCAGCTCCGGAGAATCTCAGAGATGTGAATACACAGATATCAGCAGCCCTTGCGGACTTCAGAGGTCATCTCTTTGCCCAGCACTCCGAGCTCGCCGATCTGACGTCGCCAAAATGGAGACCGCCACATGTCCGCACAGCAGCCGACTGGAGCAGCATCCCCGTCGGCGACCCGGTGCCATCGGCGCTGAATCGACATCGCCCCGCGATGAACTTTGGGCCGTTCGAATTCCTCACGTATGCGCAGACGATCTGGACAACACTGAGGTCCGGGCTGGTACAGCGTCAGCGTATCCCCCGTGAGGCGTACCTCCTCATTGATCAAATGCTGCTCTGCCTGGTCTGGATGCGACGTCTCGGCCTGCAGCCGAAGGCTCATCTCTTGAGGCAAATCATCCTGCCCGTTCGATACGTCTACGAGGCCAACGGATGGGAGTGGCCCGAGGGCGTGCAAACCAAGAGACGCACGAGCTCGTCAGGCGTGGTGTACCAGACTTCCGATGGCATGGGACCACTCAGCGCCTGGTTGGCCGAGTGGGTTCAATCGCCATTGCCAGAGATATCGAGAGCCAATAAGGGTCGTGGCGGCTCCTATACGGGGCGTGTTTCGACTCGCCGCCAAAGCTTGCGAAGCTGATGGCGGTGCCTGTGGTTGTATCTAAAGCACAACGCTGCCCCGAAATTCAACGGGCTGCAGACTGATGTTCCTTCCCATCGATCAATGTGTGCATCATCGCTGAAAGAACTCGGCACTGGAATTGCAAAGTCCTGGGCGTCTTGCAGGCCTCCTCGCTGGTTGGTGTCGTGCGTCCTGCGAATCGGCACTGCTGGGTTATGGACTGGGGGCGTGGGAAAAAGCCGGCAATTCACGGCAAGCGGTATTTGGGATCGGGTCAGTATTGGAGAACCGAATGAGGGAGGACCTCCATCTTCGTCTTGCCTCTCTCATCGTGGGAACTGCAGGAGGAGAGCATCTTTGTCTCTGAAGAGCAGAGAGAGTCGGTGCCATGGCTGGACCTCGTTCGAATCTCGTGACGGTACTGCGAAGCGTCTGTTCCCAACAGCTGAATACTACATTAAAGGCGATCTCGCGGCCCCTAGTTCCGTCGGCGCACGTCCGAATGGCCTCAACAACGACACGCCATTCAGAGTCGGACGACAACTTTGTCAGAGTAAGTACTGCCGAAAGCAAATGGTACCGCATCCTGGATCTGAGATTGCTGATGCACTTGACCTCGACGATGGTCCGTCACCAGATAGTAGAGGTTTCACCACGCGATGGACTTCAGAACGAGAAAAGGATCATTCCGCTCGAGACGAAAGTCGAGTTGATTAGGAGACTAGCAGGGACAGGCCTGAAGGTCATCGAGGCTGGCGCATTTGTCAGTCCCAAGGTGAGACCATGAATGCGTTCTGTTTCCTTGCAGACGGGGTTGCTGATCTATGGATGCCTGTCTTCTCAGTGGGTTCCGCAGGTCAGTCGGAGTTTCGCTCGGTAACCAGATCCTCCTAGATCCTTGACTCGCTGACCTTCTCCTTTTGCCATGTTTGGCCACTCAGATGGCAGATTCTGCCCATGTGTTGACCCGTCTTCCGAGCGCGCTTTCTCCAGAGCGCCACGCTCAGCTCTCCTTTCCCGTCCTAGTGCCCAACGCTAAAGGTCTCTCCACTTTACAGTCTCTCCTACAGACACAGCTCTCCAATTCTCGCCTACTGACCGACGAGGTCGCAGTCTTTACAGCCGCCTCCGACGCGTTCACCACAGCCAACACCAACTGCACAATCGACGAGTCCCTGAAGCGGATCGAAGACGTGATCGCACAAGCCAAGGGAACATTCAAAGTTCGTGCGTACATCAGCGTTGTCTTGGGCTGCCCCTTCTCTGGTCAAGTGGACCCGGCGCTCGTAGCGCGGATGACGCGAACTCTGCTCGATATGGGCGCGTACGAAGTCAGCTTGGGTGACACCATTGGAGCGGGCACCCCGGGTGGTGTCCGCGCCCTGCTCGAAGCTCTGGACCGGCAGGGAGTCCAAGTTGGGGGTCATGTCGATCAGCAAAGTGGACAGAGGATCAACGGAGTCGCTGCACACTGTCACGACACGTTTGGGACGGGTCTGGCCAATGTGTTGGAATTCGTCAGGGGTGGAGTCAGAGTTGTGGATGCGAGCGTGTCAGGTCTGGGTGGATGCCCATACTCGCCTGGTACGTTTCGCTCTTCCAAGTGGTAAACTTGAGGAGGTTCTTTCCACTGATCAGATCATCGTTTCTCCTCAACACACGTGAACAGGGGCGACTGGAAATATTGACACCGAGTCAGTGGTGCACGCCCTCCACGCCGAGGGCTACCAGACTGGCATCGACCTGCTCGAGCTGGCCAAGGTTGGACAATGGATATCCGATCAGGTTCGGGGCCAGGGTCACGCCACATATGCTGCGAGTACGGAAGGAGAGAATGCGCGGACAGTCAACCTGAACGGAAGCTCGGCTGGCAGGGCTGTCTTGGCTCAGGAGGCGAGGAGGCAGCAACAGCAAGGGACCGTTCAGGGTCAGAAGGCGAAACTTTGAGGTGTGAGGTGACCTTGCCCGATGGCTCTCCCACTGCAGCGCACGGTGACAGCCCAGAATCAGCGACCGGCTTCTCTCCCTTTCCACGCTATCCATGTTCTGGCCCCTCTCTCTCGTTCGTATCTCTACTTGCCCGGAGTTCTCGATGGGATTGAGGTCGGGAGACTGAGCTGGCCATTTTCATCGGCGTAAGAACACACACACTTCTTCGCAGGAAAGCGGTCAAGCCTTTGGACAAATGATGTGCAGGGGCGTCGTCGTGCATGAAGATCGAGTCCCACTCCAATGTACAGCATTAGGATCCACCAAGGAGGAATGCTTCCTCGCCGCTCAGATGAGAAGGTGCCAATTCCTTGAGATCGGTCGATCTCTCGCTGAGAACTTTCGGAGCCAGGCGGGTGTTGCTGCGGTAGCAAAAAGGGAGTCTAGAAGCAGGCAGAGAGTTCAGAACCCATGATTTGATTTACCTGAAAGGCCCAGCCAGGTTCACGTCCAAATCTGGGATTATAAATATCTACACAAGGCACACACACCCACACACAGCCCTCAGCAGATGTTCGACTGGACCACGACGGGGTCGTGGTCACTCTCCGCGTTGGCGAGAGAGACCCAGGTGTTGACATGGGGCACCTCTACGTTGCTCTTGCCGACGAGGGCGGGGGTGGTGAAGAAGTGGTCCAACTCCTGCTGCAAGCCGTTGAACGAGTAGCTGTATCGCTCCACGCGGACCGGGTCGAGGATCTCCGCGAGCGCGGTCATGCCCGAGCTCGATTGAGAGGTGAGCGTGACGAGGGGCTGGACGCCGGTGAACTCGTTCATGTCACCACCTAGCAGCACGCGCGCGTCGGACTGTTTCGAGAGCACCGTGCCAACAAAGTCACGCACGGCGGTCGCTTGAGAGATGCGTTGTTGGACTCCGCCATTGATGGGCGCTTGGCCGGGTCCGTACGGGGCGCCCGAGCCACCCTTGGAGGTGAAGTGGGTCCCGATCACGAAGAACACGGTCCCGTCGGCGAGCAGCTGGAATTGGGCGGCGAGAGGCTTGCGCGAGGCTTGCCAGGCCGAGTTGGTAGGGTCGATCAAGCCGGGGTTGAGCGTGAGCGCGGCTGCACCGGACGAGGTCGTGGTCACGCCCACTGCCTGGGAGGACGTGCCTGCGGAGGCGTTGCCGTAGAGAGAGACGCGGTCGCTGCGGTAGAGGAAGGCGGTCCGGATGTTTCCTCCGGGCTCGCCACCAGATTGGTCGTTGGCGGGGTCAATGTCGATCCAGTTGTATTTGGCGTTGCTGATGGAGTTGACGACATTGGTAAGGGTCTGGCTTGCGCTGACGGTTCCGTCGTCAGTGTTACCAGAGTTGTCTTGGATCTGGGTTGATTTTGAGGCGAGGCGGGTGGTCAGAATCGGTCGCTTGCGCGCAGAAGGGGGCCACGAATGATCGATTTTTGCTTACTCACCTCGTTCATGATGATTACATCAGGGTTGTTGAGGAAGTTGTCAATGTTGTAGCCGAGCTTGGCAATGCGAGCAGTGTCAGTAGGCATCAGGTTTCTTTGTTTGGTGCCAGAAGAGAGAAAGGTCAGTTTCGTGGATGTAGACCTCTTATGGACGAAAGCGGGACGTACTCTGCATTGATCTCAGCAATCATGAAAGTTGAGCACGCGCCGGTAGAGGTGAAGTTGGTGGGCACAGGTCCGCCAACAGCCTTGCGATAGACGCGGAGACCCTTGAGTGGGTAGAGGTAAGGGTTGCCGCCGAATCCGGTTCCGATCACACCGGTGGTGGAGTCGAGGCGGTCACCGAGGAGGATGGTGCTTGCAGAGGCGGATCCGTCGAGGGGAGTCTCCACCCCGAGTACCTCTGGGTTGTCATCCCACGAGCCATCATCGGCGATGGCAAAGGTGACTCCGCCGCGAGCGTTGCCGGAGGTGACGGTGGCGCTGCCGCCTCGTTGGACGATGAAGGTCTCGTTGTACTGGTTGATGCGGTCGGTGGTCTGTGGGTTAGGGACGGTGACCAGCATGGATTCGAGGGACTCCCAGAAGCCGACGCCGGCTGGAGACCGGGGGGCAGGAGAACAGCAAAAGTCAGTACGTAAGTGAAACGCTTAGGAAAACAAGTTCCCCCCAGCTTACTGGTGAGGTCGACGGGGTTGGTAGTCTCGATGTTGGTGGTGTTAGCGGGGATGGCGAAAGGGTTGTTTACTGCAATGTGCTGGGTAGGGGGCGAGCGGTCGGTGCCGATGACGATGGCCTTGAGCTCGGTGGTGGCATTCTTGGTGACGACGGTGACGGAGGCTGGCTTGGTGAGCTCGGTGGTCTTGAGCTGCTTGCCCGAGTTGGAGCTGGAGACGTATTCGGACACGGTTCCGGACCCGATGTTGATGAGGTCGTTGATGGCGACGGTGGAGGGCAGGGAGCCGTAGACGAAGAGGCCTTCGGAGGTGCGGTCGTCAGAGTCCCAGGCGGAGTAAGGGGTCTGGATGTAGTAGCCTCCGTTGCCCTTTGCGGTGACGACGCCGCGGACGTTGGAGACGGATTGACCGTTGTAAGGGCTGATGAAGCTGTTTCCTTGGACGTCGTGAGGGTAGAGAACCGCACGTTCGGTGAGGGGAGCTGCGCAAGAGGAGGAGGAGAGGGTGAGCGCGGCGGCCGTGATGGCGGACAGGCCGAGGAGCGAGGACCGCATGGCTGTCAGTAGTCTGTCCAAGGAGAGTCAGAGAGCAACTGCAGAGGAGATCGACAACGCGGGAAGGGGGGAGCAGATGGTGCCTTGCTTTTATGTGGCCGCGACTCTCATGCTGCTGAAGGCATCAACCAAAGGACTGCGAGTCTGCGAAGATGTCGATGGGAGCCATGCATGCTTGTCTAGCTCTTGACATTCCCGAAAGCACGCCTCACCAGCTGTTGGACAGATGGAGAAGGCGAGTTAGCGTCGTCCTGAAAACAGATGGCCATGTAGCAAATATTGCTGCTGGCTGCGATGGAAGCGAAGGAGAAGAGGGCAGAGAAGAGAACGTGGTCAGGCACACACGCTGATGAATTCGGTTCGCCACTACCGAGTGTCAAAGTGGCCAACGCACGTCGGACATTTCGATTGCGCTTCGCTAATACAGCAGCAGCAGCAGTCCCTTCACTTCACTCTTCTCCCCCAATCTGGCTTGGCACTAGTCAATCTGGGCCACTTCCTCTTAGTTGCTCAGGGCATCTCCCAGCACGTGCAGAGTGCAGACGGACAATAACACCATGGCAGGTCGTGCTTCGTGCCTGTCCTAGACGGCGACTTCCCGCCGGTTGCTTCCAGTCTAATCAGGAATCATCCCCAGCCTCGTTCGTGATGGTTCTCTCCTTCGTTGAGCATCCCCTGACACGTTCCTTGCTATTTCTCTGGATATCATCAATCAGGCCTGGTGACGCTTGTCTGCTGTCCAGATAATTATGTATTTCGACTTGTCCAGGAACACCCGATCACAAGAGTTGGGACCAGATCAGCCGCTGGCGTAGGCCTTGAGACCAGCGAGCGAGCCGTTCCATACGTCTTGATCGCCGGGGAAACTGCCCGAATCCGCATACTGCCAGAAGGAGTAGTAAGGCCATCCACCGGGAATGGTACCCACACTGGACGAGTATCGAGCAATCCAAAGCGCATTTGTGCTCTTGAACGCGCCCGAGTTGCCCGTGCACGTGTTCCACCAGTCCGCAGTCGAGTAGATGGTCGGGTACCGGCCCGTCTTGGAGTGGTACGTGTTCGAGAAGTCGGCGATCCAGTTCACCATGGCCGATTGGGACAGCCCGTAGCAGGTGGCGCCGTTGGGGTTGTATTCGATGTCAAGGGCGCCGGGCAGGGTGCGGCCGTCACCGCTCCAGCCACCGCCATTGGCAACGAAAAAGTTGGCCTGGCTGGCTCCGCTCGAGGAGTCAGGGTGGGCAAAGTGGTAGGCTCCCCGGATCAGACCTGCGTTGGTCGCACCGCCGTAGTTGGCTGGTCATGGGAGAACAAAAAGAGTACATACATCAGCATTCGTGCGCGACGGAAAGGAAGGTCGAGAGGGATGGAGAGGAGAGAGAAGGGAAGACGATGGCGGGAATTGGAGGCTCACCTGAGAAGCTGGAGTCGGTGTAGGTGGTGCCCTCGGTGGCCTTGATGTAGACCCATCGGGCTCCGTTGTTGTACTGGGTCTGGAAGTTGATCGAGCCCTGGTAGTGGGACACGTCGAAGCCGGGCACTCCGGCGGGGGCGCGCTTCTCGGCGGCAGGCGCGCCGGCGACCAGGGCAGCCGTGGCAAGGAGAGCGGCGGTAACAGACTTGAACATGGCTTGGGGGGTATATGATCTAGAGTGGGATGCAAGTGGAGAGTGAGGTGGGGGAGGAGGAACAGGGTAAGAAGGTTGAGCTCTGGCTGCGTTTATATAGCTCTCTGATCGACTGGGGGTCAGTGTGAGTGCGTGAGTGAGCAAGCAGGGGTCGATTGTTGATGTAGCCGAATCCGAGGAACTCTGTCCAAGGTCAGTCTCTGCTAGTGTGCTTCGCCTCGTGTGGGACGTGCTGATTAGTGCCTGTCACATCTCCCCCCAGCCAGGCTATGGACAACATCCAAAGAGGCGATCTTGTGGGAGATTGGTGAGACGTGCTGGAGGTTATCCCAATCGTTGGAAGCGATGTTGCGCCCAGATGGGAAAGTGGCGACGCAGACTAGGAGAATAAACAGATTTGGCCCAAAATTCTCCGCCCTCTGTCTCCCTCACTGTCACTCTGTCGCAGGAGGGTCGGGAATCCCAGTTGTAGGATAGATGATGCATGTTGCCACAGATGCATGCAGCCTCATGATCGAGCTGCTCTTGCTGCTGCCTGCAGTGTGGGCCGCCGGACGAGGTGCGGGCATCTCTTGCGTGGTGCATGCTATTCTCCGAGGGCTTCTTCTTCAGTCCCTCGTCCCTCCTTGCACGAGTCCCGCTACTGACCCATGGTCTAGGACGACAACGTGCGTCACTGGCTTCAGCCATGACCGTCAAGGAAAGCATCTTCACCAGTCTTGGCACATGGTCCAGTCCACATCGTGGGGCAGAAGCAAGGCCCAGCCACAGTGTGAGAAGCAGATGGAGCATCGTCATCCATCCCTCAGCTCCCCATGCGAGTAAGGAGCCAACGTGCGCGCACATTCTCTCTTTCCTCTCTGTGTCTACACTCGTCCTTCTGTGGAGTGGCCCTGAGCAAGCAAGTGTCCGCCCCTTTCGTTTGTCCGACTCCCGAAGAATAAAAAGTGACAGAACCTCGGCACCCGCGACTTTGCCGAACCCGATCAACACCACTTCCACGCTAGTCGTTGGTGTCACCACCTTCGGACCAGGACGCCGATCGACCGTGGTGGCCTGGTGGGCGGGACATGCCAACATCGCACATCGCACATCCAACATCTCAACTCCTGCTCATCACTAGTTCATCAAAAGGGCATACAATAACACTTCGTCATGTTCCTCCAAATCAGTACATCCTGACAGACAATAATTGACGGGCTTTACGCAGTGCTGACTCCGATTCGCTCTCCCACTCGGACCATTGTCTCCACCCCAGCCTGGCTGTTCGCCAGCAGGTCTGCATCCCACTCCACCTTGGCCGACGGAGGGAAGACGACAATGCACGTCGAGCCTGTTTCACAGCAAACACAGAGAGAGAGCGTGTGAGAGTCAGTGATCGGAACCCATCTCGTGACAGAGGACAGATAGAGGAAAAAGGACCTCCCCGATCCGGAAAGATCTGCAAAGAAAAGACAGACTTACCTCCATATGCGAAATATCCCTGCTCCTCACCACGCTGCACACTCGAGCCCTGCGTGAAATTGGTCCACTTGATCGAGCCCACCAGCATCGCTCCGACTGCAACGACGGCGACTGTGTGCGTCGCTCCTCCAGCCTCGGGCGTCCAGTGCAGCAGACCGACATCCCTCCGGTTGGAGGTGAACACGGCAAAGTCGGCATTCACTGCTTGTGGGTTCACCGTGTAGTACTCGCCCTTGATGTTCTTGATCGGCCCAGGCACCGCCGGTCCCACTGCATTATGCCAGCGGTGGTAGTCGGCTGGGTTTGAATCACAGTGCGGGTCCACAGTTTAGCATATGGCATTCCATCTTGTTCTCTCGACGCGTCTCATCGGTGGGGAGGAATGGTGAGACTCACCTGGAGCAAGGCGGAAGATGGCAAAGGATGAGCCAGGCGGGAAAGTAGAGTCTGCCAGAGATTGGTCGTCAAGAACGTGGCCCAGTCTGCAGATCAGCCCATCAAGAAGGCATCGTTGTGTCAGCAAAGAAATGGACATTTAAGATTTCAGAGAACCAGTCCTTTCTCTCTGTCTGTTCACTCTCAAACTCACGTGAAGAGGTGGTCCTTGATCCAGAACTTGGTCGCCGCATCGACATTCTGCCACACCGTCAGTCGGCAATCGGCCGAAGAGCTGATCACCTTGTTGTTCCCAGACTCAGCGACTTGGGGCAGAGGTCAGGTCAAAGTGACAGGTCAGTAAGAGTCTCAGAAGAAAGTCATGATACGTGCACGGAAGATCTCCACAAACTCACTGGGTCGAGCGTCAGGCTTGAGTGCGCGGTAGAAAAACTCGTTCATGCACTTGTACTTGGTAATGTCGGGCTGGAGCAACTCGGCCGTCGAGATCTCATACGTCTTGATAAACGCCTGAATGTGCTCCTTCACCGCCTCTGGGTTCGACGTATCGTCGTATGCCTTGCCCTGCTTGATCGATAGTTTCTCGAGCATGTCCTCGATCGAGTTGTACGCGAGCAGGGATGCCTTCTTCTTGCGGAAGAACAGGAGGTGCATTCCCTGTGAATAGCAACAATGTAAGTGCTGCAGATCATTCCAGAGCAAATGGAGCTTACGCACCAATCGGACGTAGATCGGCATCTCCTCGAAGATCTTCTGGGGTGGGTTGGTGTTGCGGATGACCACGTAGTTTCCTGTGGGGGTGTGCGAGGAGGACAAGATGCTGTGAGCCGCTGGTGCTGACAGGAGTTGATATCAAGGGATCTATTCCACATACCGAGGTGGTGCTCAGCAAAGAGGGCATCCATACGGTCCTCAGCTCCCTCGTAGAGCTCCTTGGCTGATGGAAGATTGCACGGCGACAAGGAACCCTATCGTCAGCGATGTGGCTGCCTTTGCTGCCTCGGTTGTGGACTCACGGTAGAAGCGCTTGAACCAGCTGTGCTTGGTCTTGAGGGCAGCAGGAGCAGGGTGCAGAGGGTGATCTGCGCTGATCTGAGAGGACAGTGTTTCATCTGATCACAACAACAACAACAGGAGGAGGAGTGTAGCCGTGGGTTTCAGTCAGGATGCGAGATGCGGATCGATGGGTGTGTGCGTGAGATGGGGAACAGTACCTGTGGGATGTGCGCTCTGGTGGACGAGGTGTTCGAGGGCGGACTCGATGACGTGCTGCTCCTCCGGCTGCGGCTGGTGCTGAGGCTGGGCAGCGCTGTTGCTGGATTCTACCTGGGACATGGTCAATGACTTTGCAGGGAGTGAGGGTGAGGGTGAATCAATGGTGAATGGTGAATGGTGGGTGAATGCACTGGCCCATCTCCTATCTCCCCGCCTTTGATGTCGGTCTGTGCATGACCGACTTCCCAGCCGCCGGCTCGCGGCCAAAAGCCTCACTTTATGGTGTCATTTATCCGACTCTCATAAGCGACGGATCCCGCGATATCCGATACCACAGCAAAAAAGTGTCCCAACACCCTCCCTCCTCACATCGACAGCTTCATCCATCCTCGTCTTGCCTTGCCGTCACACGGTCACAAGTCCACAAGATGTCGGAGGAACAACATCAAGAACCAAGCTTCGATCCTTTCCCAACTTTCCAGTACTCGGGCTCCATCCGACCCGCATACCCACTCTCGCCCAAATCAGTCATCCCGCCAGCGATCAGGAGGCCAAACTATGCTCGTGAAGAAGCGGTGCGTCTCTCTTGGCTCGGTGGACTTGATCTCGGACCCTGGATTGCAGCTGCTGCGTTCTGGTGGGAGGTGCGCATTCTCTCGTCTGCCCTTGTCTTCTCAGCGAGTCGCTTTTTCCCTCCCTTCGCATGGCCAGAGGTCCTCCTGCTCCTACCTTGTCCCCGAGATCCCTACCCGCAGACAATCAAAGCACATCTTGCTGATGCTTTCTTGTCGTCTGCTTGTGTGGCATCAATACAGTTCATGAGCTCGCGCACTATCCGGGTCAACCCTACAGCTGATCAGGAGGGCGTGCGCAAAGCAGCCATCGTGAGTAGTGGGCGATTGCAACCCAATCAGGAGCCGCGCAAAAGACTCAGGGAACAAGCGTCCTTACCTGAATCCATTGTTTCGCCGCCTCATTCTGACTTGATAACAGCTCGCCAGGGAAGTGCTGATGGAAATACTGGCAGCAGCAAAGCCAGGCGTAACCACAGACGAGCTCGACAAAATCTGCTTCGAAGGAGCCATCAAGAGAGATACCTACCCCTCGCCCCTCGGCTATCACGGGTATCCTAAATCAGTCTGCACGTACGTCTCTTTCCAATTGCTAGGATCGAGATGCTTCCGCACAAGGTCGTACGAAGCTGATTGAGTCCACCTCGCATCGTGCGTTCAGGTCGGTCAATGAGATCATCTGCCATGGCATCCCAGATCGGAGACCCTTGGAGGATGGAGACGTCTTGAACGTAGGTGCGTCACCCTTTTCAACGAGTCTGACTGCTGGCGAGTTCTGAAATCATTCATTCACAATGTCCCTCTTCCTCCATAGACGTGACACTGTATCATCATGGTACGCTCGTGACTGCCTGTCTCCGAGCTTGAAGATATGCTGACTGACGCACTGGATGTGGGCTCGTCTCGTCTTGCAGGATTCCATGGAGATCTGTGAGTACAAACAGCTCTCGTAACAACTTTCAACGTGCTGCCTAGGTACTCATCTTCGCTCTGAAATGCTCTCTCAGGAACGCAACAATTCCGATTGGTCCCAAATGTGAAAATGACGAGGCGAAGATGCGGTTAATCAGGACGGCGAGGTAGGTTCCAACTTTTCGAGCGTCAGAAGTTTCAGGGCCCTCCTGCTCACCTGTTAGACCATATCCCATCGCCAGAGAATGTCTCGACGCAGCCATTGCCATCTGCGGTCCCGGTGTTCCGTTTGCAGAAATCGGCAAGGTCATCCAGCCGTTGGCCGAATCTAGAGGATGCAGTGTGGTCAAGAACTACACGGGACATGGGATCGGGCGCGTTTTCCATGGTGCGCCGACCATCTTCCATCACAAGACGAAGAAGTCGTATGGGATCATGCAACCTGGACATGTGAGTCTCTGCAAACATTTGCGGAGAGATCCTCTTATAGACTGACCTCGCATCGCTGTCTCTTCTTTTTCATCTTTCCTCGTACTTCTCAGATCTTCACGTATGACTCCCTTCCCTCAGCCCTACCATCCTTTTTGCGCCTTCAACTGACTTTCTCTTTCCCTTCCGCCCACAGAATCGAGCCAATGATTAATCTAGGGTCATCATGGAAGGATCTCTCTTGGCCCGACGACTGGACGGTGGCGACAACAGATGGCGCACCTTCGGCTGCCGCAGAGGAGACGCTCTTGATCACGGAGACTGGTGTAGAAATCCTGACGGCGGAGGGAGGCCCAAAAGTGCTGGACACCCGGGACGCGCGGAAAGCGAGGGGTCTGCCAGCCTAATCACCCTCTGCTTCTGACCTGGCTCTATTGCCTTGCATTTTGGCTACAGAACGCAATCCAACCAGGTGTACATGTGAGATTTGAAGAATGGCAAGGCCTTAGAATTGCTGCGAGATTATTGCTGGAAGTACACACGGCTATCTATACACCGGGGGAATGGGGTCTGGATGGCTGGGAGGGAAAGAGGGAAACGACAAGTTGAAGGAGAAGAGCGGCATCGTGACGCCCTAAAGTCCAGAATTTGGTTGCAGGAAATTCAGATGTTAAAAGAGCGAGGCCCGGGAGGGAGAAAGAAGCAAAGAAGAAGAAGCGTTGTGGTAATGTCGTGAAAAGGTACCGTTCGAGGCCAGGGATGGCGGGGTGAACACCTCATGCGACGATATGGGTGTTGTTGAAATGGACCGCTCCTGCCGTCAAGGCCGCGAGCGAGTTATGATGATGCCCGTTGAGTCCCGAGATGCCTCCTGCCCCACCACCACCTGCCGCCGCGACCGCGCTCGCATGTTGTGCATTGCTCACACTGAACCCGTACAGACATCCCAGATATTTCCGATCATCGATCTCGTCATTGAAGTACTTTGCCCTCATCTTGAAGAACGTCGTCGCCGTCAAGAGGGAGTCGGAACCGGCTTGGTGTTGTTGTCCTATTCTGCTCACTTGGAGATCGTCGGCCACGTCTTGGAGCCCGCCCTTGAGCGACTTGCAGGAGCGCATGAGGAATTTGATGTCGTAGATGCAGGGGAAATACACGCGCAGGAGGGCGAAGAAGTCGGCTTCTTGGGGCGGTAATGGGCTGGCTGTTACTACCTTGAGCAAGTAGCCAAAGTCGTATGCGCTGTTACAGATCACGAAGTGAATGGGCGTGAATCTCGGCAGCAGAAGCAGGAAAATCAGGATGCGCAGCACCTGGAACCTACCTGTGGAAGCTGACCCACTTGACATCGTCAAACAAGACTAGGCCAGAGGTGATCATGAGCTCGCCAAAGTGCTCAATGTCGATGCCGATGCGGTCATGCCTTTCGAAGTCAAGGCCGGCCTTGGTCAGGAGGTCGAGCGAGTCTGGCGCGCACATGTCATCACTGTGGCAAGGGTTTGCGCAGGATGTCAGTCACAGTCGTGCAGGAAAGGAGCACAGATCGAAAGGGCTCACTTGATGCTGAAACTAAAGTTGAACTGCCATGTGCAAACGCCAGGGGCGAGGTTGCCGTGTTCGTCGCACAGTGTCACACCGAGCTGGATGAGCTTGAGTAGGTCGACATTACATCTGAGGGTCTGGTAGTGGTAGTCGGACGATCCTTTGAATGTGCCGATGGGTCTGGCAACGATGCCTGGGAACTCGGTGTCCATGGCAACATATGGGTACTCGGAGATGGTGTCGCGTAGGGCTGCCATCTCGCCCTCGAAATTGTCTGCCCATACATCGCAGATTCGCGCTGTCATCTCTGCGCGATTTCTGTCCGTTTGCGCTGCCGCTCTGGGTCCGGGTATGGATTCTCTCCTTCGATGTCGTTGCTGTCGGTCGAAGAGCTCGAGGCTGCTGCCAGGTCTGTGGAGAGAGAGAGAGAGAGGGCGAGCCCAGATGGACGAGCTGGAAGCATGTCACGTGATCGACGAGCGATCGTCGTTGCGCTCAAGCCCGCTTCGAGCTTTGGGATTCGTCACTCATCCACTGTCCAGCTCGGAGCAGCATCGACATTGACACCAACACCAACACCAACGCGCCCGCCTTCCTCCCATCCTCCTTTGACACAAGCAGTCAAGATGGTGCTCGAAGCTACAATGCTAGTGTGAGTCTCGCTCCCGCTCTCCGCACTGTTTTCAAGAGCACTATAGCTCACAGCCGTGCATGTATGCGCATTCCTTCACCAGGCTGGACAACTCGGAGTGGATGCGCAATGGCGACTACACTCCTTCACGTTGGGAAGCCCAGACAGATGCGGTCAACATTCTTTTCGATGCAAAGACCAACTCCAATCCTGAAAATGTAGTCGGCCTGATGACCATGGCCGGGAAAAGGTTAGCCTCCCTGCTCAGCTGCTCAACCACTGTCCGTGCACGCTGACCCTTTTGCTCACTTCTGCACTGCTCTTCAGTCCCGAGGTCCTTGTCACTCTTACACAAGACATCGGCAAGGTACTCACCGCGCTGCATTCCTCCAAGATCGCAGGTGCCTCCAACCTCGGCACCGGCCTCAACATCGCCCAGCTCGCACTCAAGCACCGGCAAAACAAGAACCAACGCCAAAGAATCATTGCCTTCGTAGGCAGCCCGCTCATCGAAGAAGAAGCTGACCTGGTCAAGCTCGGCAAGAAGCTGAAGAAGAACAATGTCGCAGTGGATGTGATCAACTTTGGGGAAGACGAGCAGAACGAGGACAAGTTGGCCAAGTTTGTAGAGGCAGTCAATAGTGGGGAGAACAGCCATTTGCTCAGTATCCCTGCAGGCCCTCAATTGCTCTCAGACATCATCCTCAGCTCGTCGCTTCTATATGAAGAAGGCGAGGGTGGAGGAGCTGGGCCCAGTGGCGGCGCCCGATCCGGCGGAGACAACTTTGAATTTGGAGTGGATCCAAGTATGGACCCAGAGCTCGCCATGGTGTGTACATCTCGTCTTGTTGCCCTCAGCTACAGCGGTAGCTGCATTCTGAAGCTCTCCTTTCCCTTTGTGTCATTTTTCTTGTTCTTCTTTACCAGGCACTACGGATGTCCTTGGAGGAAGAGCAAGCAAGACAGCGATCAGCAGACCCAGGCTCCAGCTCGGCTGCCCCTGGCTTATCAACCGTGCCAGAGGGCGCCACAGATTCAGCTGCAGCTGCCGAAGCAGCAGACGCCACAGCCACTCAAACTGACGCGTCTTCGACAAGACCATCAGCATCTGCCACCACGAAGGCAGCCGAGTCAGAGTCTGCTGACGTCGAGATGAGCAATGCAGATGCAGAAGCAGGGGACGCTGATGAGGACGAAGACCTCGATGAGGAAGAAGCCATCAAGCGCGCCATCGAGATGAGTCTCGGACAGGGCGGGAACCAAGATGACGACGATCAGCATAAACAGCAGCAGTGATTGGCGTTTTCAATTGCGTGTATGCGCGCATGAGGATGACATGCGCACGCGCAAAGAAGCAGCCAAGCTGGTCGTTGGCGTGTACACTAGCCCTCCTTTGGTCCAGCTGATGCAATCAATTTCTTTGCATTGAACCATAGACTCCTAACGCTGGAGCTCACCACTTGACCCACTTCTTCTATGGACAGGGCTTGCCACTTTACTCACTTCTTCTCTTGACAGGAACATGCTCCATGAGCGAACATACGCACACGAGCTCGCGCGCGAGCTCCCCGGAGGGGTAACAGAAAGATCAATCACGATTTGCGAAACACGGACACTCAAAAATACAGACACGAGCCAAGAGGATGGGGCGGAGGGTTGGGCGGAGGAGGAAAGTCGGTGAAGGGAGGTGTTGGAAACAGTTGTCGCGAGAGAAGAAGACGCGAAGATGAAGATGGGGCGAGCACAGAAACGAACGGGGCCGATAGGTGGAAGAGATGAAGAAAAGCCGAGGGCCAAAGGTCGACGGAAGAGAGCTAGCGCGGTGAGCCAGATGGCGAGAATGGCCAAGGGGCCAGAGCTTGGAAACTTCTTGCAAAGGCTTGCCCTGATTGCTCCTGACCGGTGAGGGGAATCATGCAAGCGCAGAGATATGAGAACTCATTCTCCTGTGTCGTGAGGCGGAGATCGCTGACAAGTCTACTTACCCACACAGCACCATCCCCTTTGGAGCGTCAACGCCTGGCTACATCACAACGCAGGAAGAGGTGGTCGTGCCGCTGCCCTGCATATGCTCGGAGTTCACCAGCACGCCCTTGACAGAAGGTACGTCCAAGATCAATTGAGTGGCCTCGAAGATCTCCAGCGAGAAGGGAGTGTCGATTGGGCTTGGGGTCTGTGTTGCTGCGTCCATTGCTGGAAGGCGATCTCTTGGGACTAGGAACTGCGTTGGTGGGTAGGGTGGAGGGGAGGTGGAAGGCGAGTGGAGTGAGGTGATGAGTCCCAAAATACCACGACCTTTATAGCAAGATGTATCCTTTGTGCCATCGCGGGTCAGCGTCCTCGGCATCTCATTTCATGCTTTGTTTCACAACGGACGTGCCCTGCACCACGAGTCTCAGCTGACATCTAATTTTCTTTGTGCCACAACTGAGGTGTGATTCCTTCCCCTTTGGCCAAGAGCTCTTGCACCTTGGCCTGCAAAGCGATGCTCCTTCCGTGTACATGCTGGCAAGAGTCATTGCTGCCTTGCTCGACTGATCACTGCTCTACATCTTGACCTTGTCCCTGAAGCAAGACCCTCGGCCCATGATAGGAATCAATCACACATATCCTGATGACTCATGTTAGAAACGGCATCCACGGCCGCTCATCAGTCGACAAGGCTGTCATTGGAAGGATGAAGTTCAATTGGTGACGACGGGGCAACACGCGCAGGCGTCAGTCTGATATGGATCGGACAGAGGGAGGTAGAGAAAAACAGAAGGAAACGTCGAAATCCAAAATCTGCAAAGGGGTGCGGCGAGCTGCACATTGAGTTCTGGTGTGAGCGACGTGTCCGCGGACAGCGCAGAGAAAGCGACGTACCTCAGATGATGATGCATCCTGAACCGTGAGAGCTCTGCGAATCATGCTCCTCGTTGACAAGGGATCCGACTGGCATGATCTGCTGTTCGAATGCACTGTCGTCAAAGACTGTTCCAGGCATTTTGAGGTCCTGAATGTTGGAAGGCTGGTTGATCATGGTGAAGGCAGAGACGTGCGTTGGTGATGATGAGACCAACAGGTGCATGCGATCAACCACCCTACATATACCTGTATGTCCTCCCATTGAGCACAACTTTGGGTAAGACATCTACGCTCGACTGACACAATGGCCACCCTCATAGCCACTTCTGGACAAGGTCAGGGTGCACAGATGAGGGCAGAGGCTCTCCTTGCATGGGCTCGCATTGATAGGGTCACGCGCCCTTCAGCTAGTTAGCAATGATCCTTTGTGTCACTCGTCTTTCGTCTCGAAGCCTGATCTCAAAAAGTGAAAGTTTCTCATGAGTTGACAAGGGTGCCTTCACAAGTGGCATGGACTCCACGGAAGACAAGGTGGTTGCGTTAGATATATGAACTTGCGCCGCCGTCGCGGGACAAAGGCTTCACATCAGAGACAGCTCTCAAGTGACAAAGCTAATCATTGGAACAAAGGTCTCAGGTGGGTTCCCAGCATTGGTGAGAAAACGAAACAAAGGGGAGATTACCAAGTTCCGCTGGCCCTGACCAGAGTAGAAAGAAGCTTGAAAGCTTCGTGGTTTGGCGGCAATCTGCAGATTACGGGAGCGCATGCATTCTTTGTGCCACGGCCGTCTTTGAGTCTCAATGCTGTCTTCAGTTGTGGGGAGTTCATTTGGAATTCACATGACTTCCTCTCTCCGATGCACTCTCATATCTCTGGAACAAAGGACGAGAAAGGAGCACAAAGGAAGTTTGCAAGCGCATTTCATTTGAAGATGTGAAGGAGCTGCGCAAGATACGAAGTCATCTTAGAAGGTTGAAGTCTCTTGTCCCTGTATAAAAGCAGCTGATCTCCAGATTCATGCTTCTCACACCTCTGCCTTACCAAACTCCCACTCGTCATGCTGGATCACGTCTTTCCCCCATTTGCAGGTATCGGGTTCCTGCTGCTGCTCGCGGTCATCCCTTGGCACATCCGTGCCAAAAATCTGGGCGTCTTTCTGCTTTCCGCCTGGATCGGAGCCGCTACACTCTGCCTCTTCATCAATTCCATCATCTTCTGGGATGATGCTGACCTCAAAGTCCTCACGTGGTGTGACATCTGTGAGGTCTCCATGTTCACAGCCTCTACTGACTTGATGTGTTGACCCAGACTCTATGCCTTCCAGCCACTCGAATCATATACTCAGCTCAGTTCGCCCCGACGTGCTGTTGCTTTTGCGTTCTGCGTCGCCTGGAAAGCATTGCATCGACGAGAGTCGTGCAACGCACGGCACAAGACAAAAAGAAACAGCTAGCTTGGGACCTCGGAATTGGATTTGTGCTTCCAGTGGTGTGGCTGGGACTTCAAATTGTCAATCAAGGTCATCGCATGGACATTGCAGGAGGCATTGGCTGCGTTCCCGTGTTCTACTTCACTCCCGTCGCCATCGTCATGGTCGTGATTCCGCCGCTTTTGGTCAGTCTGATCACCTTGATATACGGCAGTAAGTTTCCTATCCCGTCATCCTTCTTGTGCACCAGGAGCTGAACTCTCTTTTGCAGTCCTTGCCTTCAGGTGGTTTGTCATCAGACGTCAGCAGCTTGACTCTGTGTTGCGCGCGTCAGGCTCGAACATGAATCGGGCTCGATACCTACGACTGATGGCGATGGCAAGCACCGAGGCCTTCATCACTTTTCCATTCAACGTATACACGTTCGTCACACGATTTCAGTTCAATCATCAAATTGAGCCTTGGATTTCCTGGTCAGACACACACTACGACTTCGGCGCCATCGGCCAATACGATGCGAGCTGGTTCGATGAGAGCCTGGATCAGAAAAGAATCTGGCTGACGCTCGAAGTCGGAAGATGGGGAATGGTGATCGGATGCTGGGTTATCTTTCTGTTCTTCGGCACCAGCCCCGAGTCACGGAAAGCATACGCACAAATGTTCGAACCCCTGCGCAAGTACTTCAAGAAGTCACCAACGAGGTACGTTTGTCTTGGATTCGTTCGCCCAGTGGCCATGCAATCGAAAGGCTGAACTTTACCCCTCCGTCGTGCAGATTCGAATCTGCAGATCAGCCGTCGCCTGTCATGGCGATCGCGAGCTCCTGGAACACAGACATGGAGACTAGCAGAAGTTTGGGTCAGCTCCGCCGACAAAGCATGGCTGACAGTGTCTCATTGGAAAAGGAGAAAATCTGATCGTCCCCTATCAAATGTCCTGTTGCGGCTCCGGTCCTTCTTTTCGAATCCATGCATTCTCATGCAAGCGCGTCAGTGGTAGCGAAGAGAGAATGTTCAGCTACGTCTCGTGAGGGCGCAGGACGCTGCTACTCAGGCACTCCACTCTGCTTCAGGTGGAACCTGGACGATGGTATTCAGGCAGCGGGCCATCTCAAGCTTGATTTCTGTGAAGGGGAGAGATTGAGGTGGATTGCGGCCTGCGTTCATGCTGCTCTGGCCCGATCCGCATTACTTCTGCTGAGAGGAGGCCACGTCGTCAAGAGCCTTCTCGACTTCTTCCAGCTGGGCCTTCTGCTTGGCTACGGACTCGCGCACTGAGAGAAGCGAGTGAGCCAATTGAGACTCAGCACAATGCAGAATGCAGAAGGGGAGACTCACGCTTTTTCGACTTCTCCTGCTCCTGTTTGCGAACGTAGGCGGCCTCTTCGGACTGTGGGAAGCGAATCAGATGCCGTCAGCATTGCGGCCCACTTCAATCGCACGGCTTTCGCCACCCAGCCCTCGATCGCAACCAGGGAAGGCGTTCTCGAGGCGCAATGACAAGACAAAGTGGTCTCCCTGACCAATACCTACTCGGCCTGAAGCTCGTATGATGGCGGCACGCCTTCCCCAGCTCACTTGCTCGCGCTTGTTGAGTGCATCAAATGCGTAGCAGCGGAAAGGACCGGCCAGTCGAGACCTTGCGAGGGCGAAAGGAACAAAGTTGGTGGCGGCCGAGGGATGCACGAGGGTGCGTGCGGAGGTGGAACTCACAAGTGTGAGCATGATGTTCGTGCCCTTCTCGCCGTGCAAGTGAGAGAAGTGGGTGTATGCAGGGATGTTGACGGTTCACAGTAAGGATGACTCTGTGGATGATGGATGGAGGTGGAGGTGACTAGGAGCGAGATCTAGCCAATCAGGCAAAGTCAGCGTTTCACTATGAGCCATCACAGCACATCGACAGCTGAAGGGGCCGACAGCTTTCCAGCGTCGACAGAGAAGGCCCTGAAAGGGTCAAAGAACCTCCAAAGGATGCGAAGTCGAGGAGATGAGCTTCTGTTGCTCCCATTGAATCTGCTCCGCCGGCGTGCTGGTCAGGTTGAGTTGCCACGTGGCCGAACTCTACTTTCACCCAGTTGCTGGTCCTCGTTGGCAGTTTCGTTTGTGTGACTATCCCAGCCGAATGCCTGCATGATGGGCCCTTTGTCCGATGCTGCTGCCTATAAGGGCTCATTCTGGGACGATGACCTGCCTCTGCCGACATCACTCGTACTCGTGCAAGTGAGCTCTCTTGCTCTTCACGAACTGAGCGGGCAAGATGTTTTTCGAATCACCTCGCGGCCTCGTCTCGGCCTGCACAAGTGCCTACCGAACTCATCACCTCCACTTGTATGACACCTTCTCCAAGATTACCGATCCCTTCACGTACGACCAGAGATTCTTTAAGTATGATCCCGTCCGAGCGCATATGAAGCGATACCTCGTCCCCCGAGCATCATGTCTCAGGCGAAAGGAAGCTGGCCGTTTCTTCGTTGACCGCAACCTTTATCAGAATCGTGCTCTGCCACGTCGAAACTTACCAAGGACTCCATGGCAGCAAAGATACCTGTACGTTGTGATGAGCATCGCTTGTGTCATTTTATTGAAACTCAATCATTTTCTACGACCTTTCTCTGCAGTCTAGAACGGGGACGCCTTCAATTGGGAGTCCGGCAACAGGTAGAACACAACGTAAACCTTCGATGCATATACCCAAAGTCAATAATCCCATAACGGGCTATCAACACTTTTGTGCGTCGTGTGGCATGTTGTGTCGAGACAGTACTTGCACATCCTCAGCTTCCTTTTCTTCTTAAAGATGTGCGCGATCCTCTGGACGAGACTCGCCATTGGGATAGGGAAGTCGGCCAGCAGGCACAGGCGAGGGCGCGAGAGGCGCGGATGAGCCCGAAGGAGGCGCGCCGCCGCTTCCGGGTCCGGGCATGCCTCCGCCCGCGTTGCCTCCGGAGGGGGCCTCACGTCCTTCCATTTGTGCAAGGAGCTTCTCAGCCTCGCACCGAGCCGCGTCCGTGACTTCGCCAATCTCAATGCTGATTGCCTTGAGCTCGACTCCCGTTTGTTCCGCTCCTCCAACTTCAAGTCGTTTGTCACCGAACGTGTCTCCGAGGATCGAATGCGCAGCCTTCCATAAGACTGCAGAACAGACTTCACCGCAGAAGACAGTAGCCAGTAGCATGCCCCCGTCTCTGAAGCCTCGTTCAAAGCAGGGACGGCCGCCATCGAACCTAGAAGGTAGGGGTGCCTAGAGAGAAACACATTTCTGCCATCCGGATGGATGTATATGATCTGCCGAACCACAGTCCACTTCCGACCGATCAGGTAGAGGACCTGGCCGATGCTGGACATGGACGGCAGCAATCATGTCAGAAGACGAAAGACGAATCACATTTGGAAGCCGCGCGCGCTCACCAGATGTCGATGACTCGTTTCTGGCGAGTCTTTTGGACGGATGCCTACAAAGTATGGATAGCGGGCTGGGCTATCGCGTCGTTCAACAAGCCATCGATGACTGAAGGAGCATTATGGTAGTCACTGCGTTGCTTCAGTATCTTGTCCAGCTCTAGCAAGATCGTGAGCTGAGGGAAGGCCGGAGGAAGCGTGTGTAGCATCGAAGTTTACTTCAACTGATCGTCGCCAGATTCCCTCCCTACGCCTGGAAACTTCAAGAGGAAGGGTCGTGCGAGAGTTGCACGGTTGCCGGACACTTGCAGAGGAGGAGAAAGCTCGGGACGAAGCTGCATGGGAATGATCACCTTGGGTCCTTGAAGGAAGCCGATTTGACTGATCGCCAACTAAGCCAACTGAAATCCTAGCGGTTACGTGGGTGGCAAGCATCCGCGACTGTCTAAGGAAAGGGATAGCCGAAAGGCGCGCGACATTGATCGCCATATCGGTCACCGTCCTCTTTGATCAGCGGGTTTGGTACGGGTTGGGAGCAACTTGCCGTACTGTGACAAGTGAGATTTCGGTGGAGGGAGAGTGTAAGGAGCTTGCGTTCATGTAGTCTAGACACGTCGATTAAGGTCCTGCCGTTATATCTGATGCTGGCCCCTCGACTGGCCAGCAATGCACTCAGACACAGAATACTTGATGAGGTTGTGACATGTCGCGCCATGAAGACACCTGGGCCGGGCCCTTCTCCTCTCGGTGCTTTGTTCGGTGCCGGTCTGTGCCTTTCAGACGCGCATCAGATTGAGGCTCCGATCAGGTCGTGACACTTTTTCGAAGTCACGGGCACCAAAGGAGTCTCGTCAAAGAGCCTATCAGCTGTGCCAGACACGTACGTCCACACAGCATCATGTCTCCTGATCCTGTCCAGGAATGTCACATCTTTATCATGAGCTGGACAAATCTGGGACAAGGGACGCGCTCCTGTAAGCCGAGAGAGCCACTGCTTACCACAACCAAAGCAGGGAACGATCGTCGAAGAGGCTGTGCTGGCGTGGAACAAAGGGCAAGAAGCATCAGCCTGCAGGATGCTTGAACCATCAATCTGTGCACACAAGTTTGAAGACAAAGGGGCTGCAGGTACGTCAGTCGCGAACAAAAGAATGTCAGCCCTGTTGTATGCGAGAACAGAATGATAAGCTCGTGACATTTCACTCTGCCCATGTGTAGATTATGTCATTCAGGCACCATTGTATCTCAAGCTGCTTGGGTCTTCTTTGGGGATTGTGTTTGGTTGGACTACAGCTTCTTCGGTTCTCGTCCGCATTACTTCTTTTGAGAAGAGGCAACGTCGTCGAGAGCCTTCTCGACCTCTTCCAGGTGAGCCTTCTGCTTGGCGATGGACTCGCGGACTGTAGGAAGCGAAGTGAGCCAATAATTACGAGGCACAAAAGCGCATATAGACAAGGTCGAACTTACGCTTCTTCAATTGCTCCTGCTCCTGTTTACGAACGTAGGCGGCCTCCTCAGACTGTAGGACAAGATTCAAAGGCCATCAGTAACGACGCTCGGTGAACGGCTATGACCTCCTCAAATTTGCGCCACCACGAGCAGAGGACCACGCCCAAGCTCTCGGTGCCATGCTCGAAAAGCAGTGGAAGGAGCAGCCCCTTCGAGGCGCACGCCCATTCGAGCTGGAGCTCGCATCATGGCAGCACATTTCCTCAGCTCACCTGCTCGCGCTTGTTGAAGGAGCCAGTGGTACCGGGAGAGATGGTCTTGCCTTGGCCATCGGCGTAGAAGCGAGCGGGGTTGGCAAGCCGGGCACCTGCGAGGGCGGCAGGGACGAAGCTGGTGGCCGAGCGAGACACGAGGGTGCGTGCGGTGGAGGTGGTTGCGAGAGCGAGCATTGTGATCGTGTTCTTCTTCGTTGTATGCTGTGAGCGAGGTGAGGAGGGATGTGTGTGCTGGTCGTGGAGAAGGACTGTGCACGAGCTTGCTTGCAGATGAGGATGACGATGGGCGATCATGCGTGAGTTGGATTGCGGCACGTGACTTCCTCCGTCAAGCCACAATTTCGGGCGTTTGCGCACCTTCTCCAGTCCGAGTCCGAAGTCGCCTTTCCCTCTCGTTGGCGAGCCTTCCCGAATCCAGCTGCCTCTCACCATTCGCTCCACGAGATCCTCCGTTCTCACACATTCAAGACAGCATGGCGATGACTGCTCTCACTGGCGCTGTAAGTACATGAACCCTGGCCCCCTCTGCCCTGTGCTACCGTGACAGAGGTCGGCCGTCGTGCAGAGAATTGACGATCGCCAAAACTTCTCCCTCTCTCATCCGCATATTCACCTCGAATGCGCCTTCCATCTTGATTCGCTCTGGCCTGCAATCTGAACAACAGCTGCGCAGCGCGGCTCGCACATCCATCAGCACCTCTGTCGTCTCTCGATCCCTGTCCACATCGGCTTCTGCCAACAAGGGTGAGCACGACCACAGTCTTGACCAGCGGCTTTGCTGTTGACACCTTTCTCTTTCTCTGACCTTCTTACCACAGACTTCGTGCAAGAACTCTACCTTCGCGAGCTCAAGGGCTACAAGGCTCCACCAAAGGTGAGTCGCCGCAACTTCAACTCAGATGATCCACGCGATTGCAGACGTCAACCTGGCTGCTGACACACACACTCCTGCCGATCTCCGCCACTCCACAATCTCATTCAGGCTGCTGACGCACACGTCGGCCAAGTGCGAGACTTCCACGCTCCTTCGGCCCCCAAGGCCCCCGTCGCGCCCGCCTCATCAGAGCTGAGCTCGGCGCTGGATGCCTACTCTAAGGAGGAGCCTGACTTCGCTCCCGCTGCCCCCAAGAACGCCGCCGCGGAGGGAAGCCTGACCGAGGGTGGTGATGCCGTTGCCTTCCTCAAGGAGGCTGCTGCCGATGTCCCCAAGGAGACTCACCACTAGATTTGATCGGCCGACATGTTGTGCTTTCTTCGCTCTTCACTGAGCTTCTTGTTACGCAATTACGCCAATTCAAAACATGACTGACTGCTAAATTTCAGCGGATGGATCCTCCAAGCTCGCACTGCGGACCAAAGACGGGGTAGTCCCATTCACAATCACTCCCTCAAACATAGGTTGATACAAGATGGCTCATGGTGGATCAGGAGCATTCAGTCTGATATTTACAAGACGCAGCTTCGTTCGCTCCAGGGTAATAAAGAGCGCTGCATCAGATCGGTAAGAGACTTGCCCCTCCGCGCAGGAGCATACGTCCCCCGTAAGACAGTGTTGCTGTGCCGCCAGGGAAGTACGCCGCCAGGTAGACCAGTAGCGTCACCACCTGGATTATCGCTGACGCCAGGGTCGGAATGAGCCAGCGGGGTCCTAGGGAGAAGTAAAGCGTCAACGCCAAGGAGGAGAAGTAGCTGTCGTAACAAATTGCGAAAGCAATAAGCAAAGTCAGCATGCGGATGGGCTTTGAATGCCAGATAGTGCTGCTGAGGCTGAACTCACGCTATCGAGAAGGGTAACCTGGCTGGGCTGAAGATGTGCTTGAGGTGGGCAATCGGTCCAGTCAACAATGCAAATCTGCACACAGACAAGAATGCGCGAAGTCAGCACAGAAGGGAGCTGCGAGCCGGTATTGGAAGAAGGTTGCTTACCCGAACATGAATAGTAGACTACCGGCGCTGAACGCCAGGGCGAACTTGTGTGGCCGAAGTGAGAGATGGAAAGGATTGAGGTAGAGGAATGAGAAGAGGAAGCAAATGCCTGATCCGATCAGACACGCCATGAAGCCGAGAAATCTACATTGCAGACACAGACGTGCAGGAGCGGTGAGCAAGAGCTCGTTCCTAACAGCGAAGGACTGAGCGCGGTCTGCTTCCTCACCTGTCCCAGCGACTCAGGCTGATAAATGCCTCCTCCTCATTTGTCCGTTCAGTACTGCGCAGTGGAACATATCCAGACAGCCCGGTCGTCACAGTCGACAGATAGGACGGCCGGGGCTGGGAATCATCTGTGCGCGACGAGGCCCACCGGAAGCCTGCAGAATTTGGCGCAGCAGCAAAGGCGAGGGCAGGACAGAAATATCAGACTCAGAAGCCGGGCTTGATGCCTGGACATTCTACGGTGGTTAGAGAGGGGAGTGCTCACCCGAGAGTTGAGAACGAAAGTTGGACTCTGTAGAAGCCATGAGTGACTTGAGCTCGCGTCGACGTCGGCTGTGCTGCGGATCTGATTCGAAGTGACTCTGTGTGAGAGATCGCGGAAATCGACAACTTTTGCTGCAGAGCTGCTCGCAAGTACACGACTGCTGACACTACTTCTTCGATACGAGTCTCCTGTGTCGAGCCTTTGGGATGTGCAATGCCTGTGAGTGTTGGGATGCAGGCGATCAAGTGTCAAGTGGACGGGGCTCATCATCATCATCCTCATCACCATGCCGTGATATCCGTTTCCCCCACTGTTGAACTCAACGCCGCATACATGCACAACAAACTTCCAAGCTCCCTCTCACGCACTCATTACGCTGCGGGGATGGCCCAAGGCCCCCTGCCGCTGCCGGAGAAGGCTGCTGAATGCTGCAAGTCACGAGGAGGACAGGAGCGGAAGGCGGAATCGGAATCGGAAGCGTAGTCATGATTGCTCACATGACCAATGACAGCGTGCGCTTCGCGGCTGGTACGTAGCCTTCTGTCGTCCATCAGACCTCGATTCATGTCGACTGTGAGCGTACGAATGAGAAGGGCAGGCGTGATGGAAGTGGCAAAGCACGCCTTCAGCGGAAGGTGTATGACCTCCGAGCCGGCTGAGAATTACTTGTAAGCCCTTGAACTCTTCCGACCAGTGGATGACTCACTTCATGCCACAGCGTCGAGCTGCACGCTCAGAGATTTCCATTCTATAGCTGATAGATAAAGGTTCTTCTCAGCTGAACGCTCACCGCTGAGATGATGGTGGTCAACTCGATGTATGTGCTCGATGGACGCTCATATCTCCCTCTTTAATCCCGTCTTTCCCATCAGGAATTCAGGACACAATTGAGAAGGCGCGCCCCGAATCCGACTCTCGGCCATGCGATCCGAGGACACCTTCTCATCTCCTTCTACTGCTCGAGCCTCCTCTGCAGCTACCTCATAGCGATCCGGTCTCATTTCGTGCCCTTGCCCTGACCTTCGGGTCCGATCAAGCTTCGCCTCTCCCTCGTCGCCTCGGGCAGGCTCAGCAGATGTTGGTACTCCACGACTAATAGGCATACTTCCGAGGTCGTCTAAGGGGCAAAGCTGTGGGCCGACTCCCCGAGGACGATCCATTATCTTTGTGATGAAACATGCATCCACTTGCATCAACAGTCGGGGCTCCTTCGGCGATGTCCAGATCGGCCATACCGCCTTTGCTTGTTCGAGCGAGACTTCTCAGGTATAAAAGCGGCTCAACTGGAGAGCTTACCACCTTGTGCATTGGGATCATCCTTCAGTATCATCCAGTGACTCTTTCCAAACAGATACCTCGAATTCCACCAGGCACTACTTCTCTTGGCAACCTCCAATTTCCCGAACCTACAACGACATGCGCGTCTTTCTTCCTCTCTTGACCTTGCTCCTGCCTGCTGTGCTGGTTGTCTGTTCGCCAGTGTCCAACGGCATTGAAAACAAGGTCGTCCAAACCTTCGAGGCGGATCATCACCTCGGTGAGTTTTTGATGTTTCCGGCTCGCACGTGCGGTCCTCGAATCTGACGAAAATCTGAACACCAACTGCAGCTACTCGTGCAGGTCCTCCTGATGTATTGAGCATCTTTGAACAGCTCCACGCTTTTGATGACGATGTGGCTGACACATTCGGTAAGTAGAAGCCCACACACGGCACGTTCAAGCAGGTTCAGTCTGACCCAGTTTGTGTTATGTATCACAGCAAGTCTGTATCACAACTGGAAGACTCTGTCCCGTCGCCTTGACCGGGCCCTGGCCGACGGAACAGAGAATATGAGCGTCGAAGAATTTGCTTCCGTGAGGAAGCTCATGTTGGAGACAGAAGAGGCGAAGATGAGCCTGCAGGCGACCATCGACAAGATGTACGGGTTTCTCCCCCATCACCTCCGCCCCAAGATTCCAGGAGCTTGAGTCTGCAGCGCAAAGCGCGAAGCACGTTTGCTCCCTTCAACGCTCAACAGCAATAAATGCATCCACATGTGACCATTGAACATTCTTCACTCTCAAATGCAACCTCTTGAGCTGTCATGCAATGTGCTGACTCTCCCCTGTTGTCTGCGGATCACTGACCAACGACGATGAAGGAGCTGAACATGACTTTGGCTCTCTAGCAGCGCGCAGTCATCATCAAGCAGATACCAAGGCCCAAAGCGCTGGACGTACTCCTCGAGACAAGCAAATCTTGGTTCCCATTGTCCGCAGTCACCTTCAGCCCGAGACGGGAACACCGACGTACATCACAAAGCGCGATGGTCTGAGTACCGTGATGTCGGCCCTTTGTTCATCCGGCCTTGAGTCTCCCTTGCCTTCTTTATAGTCGTGGTCTACCCAAGCTCTCAATTTAGGAGTTTGTGGGGGTGCGACTTCGTGGCCGACGATTCGCGCGATGCCATGCTGACAGTTCTGCTCCGTCTCGATACTGCTCTCCCTCCCGCGCATCAGCACCACATCAAGTTTCTGACCCGACATGAGCGGACACTAAACAGAGCTCGCAAGTACCTTTCCCTCTCGGAGGAACCCATCACAGACCAATCACCCAAGGTTCAAGCTGCCTTCCCCGCATGAAGCGATATGTGTCACACTCTCATCCCACTCACCGTCAAATGCCGAGTGCCGGCCCATCAAGGTAAGTCTGTTCCTTCTGGCGTGACTGGGATTCGGTTGTGTACTCGTACTTAAAGGCTGAGGCACAAAGCAACGTTCTGCTCGGGGACGCTCCAATGCATCACAACGCCCTTCGACCATGAGTTGCTTCCGAGGTCTCCCTGTCCTCGGTCGGATCCGTGCTGCTGCACCCATACGACATGGTCTCGCACCGCTTTCCTCTCGAACAAAGCCTGTAGTTGAGGGCGGCGGCTTGCTGGTTGGAACGCTGTTCTCGAGGCACTTCAGTCAGCCTTCCGCCCAACACCTCCATCCGACCAGCTCGAGTTTCTCCGACGTCCGACCCGGCGGTGTTCCACCTGGCCACTTTTCCGTCAACAAGGCTCCCCAGACTTTTGAGAGGCACTTCTCTCAGTCCCACTCAAATCTCGCTAGCATCCGCTCATCCGCCGAACTTTTCATGGACTGGCTGCGGAAGGCACACACCTCCTCCAAACGGGGCCTACGGACGCCGCTTTCCGAACCTCAGTCCAGCTTGAAGAATTCAATGGACAGTCTGCCGTTGAACATCGACACAACAGTTCAGTCCACGAGCGTCTCTACGCATTTCTTGCGACCGACGATGCAAGCGACGTCGGACCGCACGTGGCTTCGTCGCCTCAGCCGTCAAAGCAAAGATGAGGTGATCAACGCACATCGGGCAAGAACGACCGCTGACTCAGGGCGTATCAACGACCAGGTCATTCCCGGAGAACGTGTCACCACTGAACAGCTTGCTGGGTATGAAGGACGTGCCGAAGAAGGACATCAACAAGAGACACGTGCTCATGAAGAACACGACGGCGCACTCAGAGCCGAATTGCTTGCAAACGAAGACGGTGCCCAAAAAGGACATGGAAAGATCTTCAAGAAAAGCTCGGGTCCTTACCTCAAGGCCAATCTCCGCGCCGCACGTGGGCCATTTAAGCCCCGACAGCTTTCCTCGAAGTCAAAGAAAGAGAAACTTGTACAAGCCTCTTCAAGCAGCACGCTCCAGCGCCAGCGAGGTCTAGGCTCAAAGTCGTCTGCTGAGCTGGCCAAAGAGTCGACACGTAACCCTGGCCGAGAGAAAGGTGGCTTCTTCATGAAAGCAGCTGGTCAGAACGGTGGAGGAGATCAACCAGCTCAAAATGCCGAGACGAATGCTTCGCGATTCGATGCAGTCAAGCTGCACATGCTGGGTCCCATCCCCACTCTCTTTCTTTCAAGACCTCGGAAGGATTCCAAACGTTATCAATGAAAACAAAAAAGACGACAGGCTGCGGCAGTACAACTTCCAGATGAATTTTCTTTCCCTCCTGAGCACCTGACACCTCGCCGCTTCTGATTTTCATCCCTCAAAAACCGTCTCTCTCTCGCTCTCTCCCCTGTTTCCTTTCTCTATAAGCTCAAGCTCGGACTCCATTTTCTCTAAAGAGTTGTAGGTCTGTTGCGGGCGAATCGTGATCAGTCTTCATCGTGTCTCGCAAAAGCTGCTGCGTGGATGAAAGACGTATGAGCGTTTACGACCCTGATTTTGGCTGGTAGTGGGCGCGTCACAGTGCGTTAGAAAAGTACTTCCTTGAGAGAGTCTGCTGCCTATTCCTTCGGTCGACTGTTGATGCCCGAGGTGGTCAAATGAACGTTGCGGATCTGATCGAGCCTCGCCCCGCATTCGTTGTCTTGCGCAGGCTGAGCAGAAGTCAGCCCTGCACAATTATCAGGCATACTTCCGATGCCATGCACGAAGCGAAGGCGTGGGCTCTCTCCACGAGGTTGCCCCTTTTCTGCATGATGAGAGATGCTTTCTTATCGAGATAAGCAGTTGGAGCTCATTTGATCATCTCGAAACGGACACGGCGCCCTTCTTCGCGTATTACTTGAAGCTGCATCGCGAACGCCCGGAGCGTTCCCACGGGTGACACGACTGGAGTATAAGAGGATCCGGCCGACAGCATCTTAGTTTCCTTTCCTTCCCAGCCAGAACGTTGCTTCAGTCTCGATTGTTCAAGTTGCTTGAATACTTTTTCACCAGATATCTCTCGGTGGCCCACAGCTTCCATATCTACGCCAACATGCGCGGACGCGTTTTGTCTCCCTTTATAGCTGTCCTTATGTCTACTCTGCTGACTATGTCTTCGCAATTTGCCACTGATAGTAGGTACAGCATCTTTCCGGCCATTGGCGGGCAGCGTGGTCTCAGTGAGTGCAAGAGGCTTTTCACATCGCAGATGCTTTCCTTGGACGTGCGTTGACTTTGGATATGCCAATTGATAGCTCTGCGTGCAGGTCCTGACGATGTCACCAGCATCTTCAAGCAACTCTACATATTCGATACGGATGTGTCTGACCTTTTCGGTGAGTGGACGTTCAGGTGCCTTATCACGTCCTGCACATTTACAACAGAGCAAATCTGATCGGCAACCATCCATCTCAAATTATCGACTCTGATACTGCTCAAGTGCGCCGTTATCACAAATGGGACAGTCTTTCTCGCCGCCTTGACCAGGCCCTGGCGAACGGAACAGATAAAATGAGCGACGAAGAATTTGCTTCCGTGAGAAAGCTCATTTTGGAGACAGAGGAGGCAAAAGTGAACCTGCAGGCGATCATCGATGTTATGTACGGGTTCCTGCCCAAGCATCTGCGTCCCAAGCTTCCAGGGCTCTGACTGCGGAATGGACACGTCCGGTAAAGGAGCATGTGGTGCTTTCGAGACTTGGGAGCACGAAGCTGCTACGTCTGAATTGGATGTACTTCAATCCCAAATGCATTTCGTTCGAAAATCCAAACAATCACGACGAATATCACGCAACATGCTGACACTGTCCTTGCTTGTTTGGACCCTTTTGCGAAGACCCGCGTATGAGCTGATGATGTCTGATCCACAGCAGCGTGCAGACATCATCAAACAGATACCAAGGACCACAGTGCCAAACATGCGTTCCAAAGACAGCGACACGTCTGTCTCCCTTTGTCCACAGCCACCTTCAGCCCGGAACACGAACACCGCCTTGCATCACAAAGAGCGATGCTCAGAGCAACGTGACTGCGGCCCTGTGCCTTTGTTCATCCTGCCTGAAGTTTCATTGTGTCGCCTGTAGTCGTGATCTGCTCAAACACTCAGTCTTCAATCCATTTTGTGGCGGTGCAGCTTCGTGGTCGAGGGTGATTGCGATGCCATGCTGACAATTCTATCCCCCATTTTCTTGCTACTGCTTTCCTTCCTTATGCGTCAACACCTCATCAAACCTCTGACCCTCAACGACTACTTTCTAGCGAAAGATATACAAATGATCTCTTTCGCGTCTGTCACAGACTTCAATACGATCCGATCCGGACACAACGTGCGGTCCATCTGGCTCGAGTGCGAGATGTGTCACATCCTCATCCAATCCAACCAAGACGGCCACGCTGAAGGCTTTGGATACGAAGCTGGTTGTGCGAGCATGAGGATGCATCGCATCATATAAACGGCCTGGAATCAGGACCACTGTCTTCCCTACGTCGGCCTCACACAATCAGCACGCACTCCCATCATGAGTCTCTGGCGAGCCTTTCCCCTCTTCGTTCGGATTCGTGCGTCAGCATCTATGCGACACGTTGTCCCCTCCTTTCCGCCCATGCGACACGTCTCTCCCCCCTTTTCGGCTCGAGCGGGAGGATTCTTTCACGAAGGAAGCCTTCCGGCTGGAATGCTGTTTGCCAGACATTTCGGCAAATCTTCCGACAAGCGCTTCCGCCCGGCTCATCCGGAACGCACCACCTCGCTGAAATTCGATTCGACTGTACAGTCTGACAGTGTCTACACGGCCGACTTGCAGCCGGCTATGAGCGAGGCTCTGAAGAATAGAGAGTGGACTCGTCGCATTCGTCCAAAGGGTCCCAAGGGTGACAAGATCATATACGTCCGCCCGGCGAGAGCTTCCCCATCAGCCTGCAAGCAGTCCATTGGCGGCGGCAGACCCCGACAGAACAAATCCTCAAGAAGCAAATTCCCAAAGAGCAAACTCTCAAAGAGGAAACTCCCAAAGGGGAAATCCCCGATGGGCAGCGGCACACCCCCACAGGGCATTGCGGGAAGTAGCTCTGGACGAGGTGCAATTCCTCAGCAGCAGCCTGAGCGGCCTAGACGGCCCGCCGAGAAGGTGGTCTGGTTGTCCAAAGCTAGCCGCAAGAGGAGTTTGGCCAAACGCTCCATACACTCGCTGTCCCAGCCCGCTCAGACGGCTGCCCATCAGAAATGGGATGCCATTCTGTCCGGTGGGGTCACTTCGACGGAAGCGCAACAGCCCAAACAGAATCTCCCTGATATTTGCGCAGGGACCGTCCCACCGTCTGGTACCTACAAGGCCGATCTTCCCAAGCATGCTTTCGCAGAGATGAAATCCATCGACCACTAACTGAAGCTGTACACTGTACACTTCCCACTTCCCCATCTTTCTTGAGCCCGCCCACCAAGAAACCTTACGGATGACCTCACTCTCATTACCGCACTCGGCTCGTAGTCCCTGAAATAATCGTCTGTGAAGAGCAATGTATGATCCATCTTGATGTTCTCTGTCTTTGATATGACCGAGTGCTATACTGTAGCTGGTGGAGATGGTCACCTGCGGACAGCGGAAGGTGCGCTCTTTCTGGCGTCTGGAAGAAAGTGGTCGTGTGAGTCACACAAGTCACGTGATTAATCGTGGCCCCGACTTCCTTCTGAACATTTTGCGCCGCCTCGAGCAGCAAGCAGCAGCAGAACACGGCTGGATCATCATCGACCTCGACAGCAACAGCATCAGCACCAGCAGCGGACAACACGACAGCCATCGAGCAACGCGCAAGCATCACTGATTGGCCCTAGCCCCCCAGTGCTCTCCATTCACGACAGCGCCTTTACTTCCCACATCGCGCAGGCCTCTTCACGCAACAAGCACCATGGCTGCACCTGTCCCCCTCGGAGACGATGCCATCGCTCAAGTAGCTGAGCAGCTCAAGAACCTGGGTATGCATAAACTCCTACTCACTCACCGCTCAGCATCCAGCACTTCCCATACTGACCGCACAGGGGCCGTTTCTTTTCCTCCCATGCAGACATCAGCAAGCTCCACCCTCTCTCGCCAGAGGTCATCTCTCGCCAGGCCACCATCAACATCGGCACCATCGGCCACGTAGCCCACGGTAAATCCACCGTCGTCAAATCCATCTCGGGCGTACAGACTGTCAGATTCAAGAACGAGCTCGTCAGAAACATCACCATCAAGCTCGGTTATGCCAATGCCAAGATTTACAAGTGCGAACGCGAGGCCTGCCCACGGCCCGGCTGCTACCGGTCCTTCCCTTCCAGCAAAGAGCCCAACCCACCCTGCGAAGTTCCCGGCTGCGGCTCACGGATGAAGCTTCTCAGACATGTCTCCTTCGTCGACTGCCCCGGTCACGACATTCTCATGGCCACCATGTTGAACGGTGCCGCCGTCATGGACGCCGCCCTCCTCCTGATCGCCGGAAACGAACCATGCCCACAACCGCAGACAAGTGAACATTTGGCCGCTGTCGAAATCATGAAGCTCAAGCACATCATCATTCTGCAGAACAAGGTTGATCTTATCAGAGAGCAACAAGCAGACGACCACTGGAAGAGCATCACAAACTTTGTCCAAGGTGAGTACAGTCCCGAACTATGGATCTTCAACTGCTTCTGAGCATCCATCCCATCTCATCGTGGTGATTACAGGCACCGTTGCGCAAGACGCCCCCATTGTTCCCATTTCTGCCCAATTAAAATACAACATCGACGCTGTATGCGAGTACCTCGTCAAGCGAGTGCCCGTGCCCCCAAGAGATTTCACCTCCGCACCTCGCCTCATCGTGATCCGATCCTTCGACGTCAACAAGCCCGGTGCAGAGGTACACGAACTCAAGGGCGGTGTCGCCGGAGGCTCCATCCTGACCGGTGTTCTCAAGCTCGGCCAGGAGATCGAGGTCCGACCGGGCATCGTCATCAAGGACAACGAGGGCAAGATTCACTGTCGACCCATCTTCTCCCGCATCGTCTCCCTCTTCGCCGAGCACAACGATCTGCAATTCGCCGTGCCTGGTGGTCTGATCGGTGTGGGCACCAAGGTGGACCCGACGCTGTGCCGTGCCGATCGACTGGTCGGACAGGTGCTGGGCGCCGTGGGCACGCTCCCCAAGATTTACACCGAGCTCGAGATCAACTACTTTTTGCTGCGCAGACTGCTCGGTGTCAAGTCGGACGACAAGAAGCAGACCAAGGTGCAGAAGCTGGCGAAGAACGAGGTGCTCATGGTCAACATTGGCTCAACCTCGACAGGTGGAAAGGTCATCTCGGTCAAGGCGGACTTGGCCAAGATTGTGTTGACCTCGCCTGCGTGTACCGAGGTTGGGGAGAAGATTGCGCTCAGTCGGCGTATTGAGAACCACTGGCGGTTGGTCGGATGGGGCAGTGTACAAAGGTGAGTCTCAAATTTGAGATTAGATCAGGGCTGCAGTCCCCGGTTCCGTCGCAGGAACTGACAATTTCCTTTCTTTTCCTGATAGCGGAACCACCATCGAAGCGGAGTCGTAAATTTGCATACTTTCAGTTGTCTTTCTGCAGACCTGTATCAAAATGTTGCCTCGCCGCTGCAATGCCATCATCTCCAGTCTCATCACGCCCAGAGTCTGTATTGCCTCATCCAAAGTATTGACAGCTGACGAGTCCCGCCAGGAGCTGGACTCCAGCCTTGGCACCATCGATGACAGCCACCCGCTTGCCTGCTGGCAAGGCACTCTGTGCACCCTGTCTCACGATGTCCTCCATCCCCGTCATGCCTAGTATGAAAAGATGACAGTCAGCATTCCATCGCAAACGCATCGAGAATTGGAATGAGTTGGACTGAATTGGAAGCTCACCTGCGCAGCCCAAGATGATCGCGTCTGCTCCCATGCGTGCTAGTCGGGCAGAGTAGTCCTGCAAGACTGCGTTGATCTTGGCCCGGTCGCCCGTCTGGAGCTCAACGACACCGAGCCCAGTGGCGAGCGTGCCCACGTAGCGGTACGAATTTGCGCCGAGCACATCACGTACGCTGTACAGGGATAAAAGAGATGATCAGATTCCAGAGCCAATGAGTATCACAAACACAGGGGAAGGCCGGATGTTAACATGTCCTCCGCTCGTTCGTTGAAGTGAGCGAGCATGCACGGGACCTCGTCCCAGAACTCACCCACGATCGATATCAGGCACAGCATCCGCACCCGTCGTGATCACGCCGAATCGGTTACAGAGCGGAATTGCATGCAGCACTGCCGCTTCCAAGATGTGCATGCACGGCTGTGTCGGGAACATCTGACGGAGCATTCCTGCTAGTGGGTGGTTGCTGAAACAGCACACGAGGAAAGCATCTGCTGGACGGGCTGAATCAGCTATCTGAGCTAGTTGTTCCTGTTCGATGATCTTGTTGAAAGTTGCGGCTGCGCTGTTGACGGCGTCGACAGCATTGTTAATGGAAGGTGGAGCCGTAGATGGACCCGTGAGGTATGTCCCTTTGAAAGATCGGGGTGTTCCGGTGCCTGTTTCCGGTTCCAGATTGCGCTGCAAGGCTTCGGTGATGACCTATAGCACACAGAGTCCAAACATCAGGCGTGAGGGTAAGAGGAGGTGAGAGACGATGCATGCATGATGATTCAGATCAGGATACAGAGAAACAGCATGTTAAAAGACTGGGTCGGTCAGCCGATGATACTGGCTCGGGATCGCAGAGCAAAACGCACCGTGCTGCTGTTTGGGTTGATCACGAGGATACGCGGCAGGAATGCAGGGGAAGCCATGCTGCCTTACCTCTCTACAGCTTGTCAGAGCTCGGGTTTAAGGGAGATGAAAGTCGTGGCTAGAGACGAGGACAGATCCTGCAGTGGAGAGCGGTGTCTCCAAGGCGGACAAAAGATTACCCGCTTTCCCTACTCGAAACGCAATCACCTGGCACATGGGAAGATTCTGCAGATCGAAAACCAGATGAGACATCAGAGATCGATTTCTGAAGCTCTATGAGGCTGAAGAACAGCATCTTCTCTGCAGCGATGCCGAGAGGACATCAAGATAGTTCAATAGCCTCGGATGTCGAAGCTGACATGATCTCCCTTTGTTCGGTTCTTTTTTCGCACGCCGTTAACAAGACAAGTGTGAGAGAAACGGCCTGCGGCCGGAAACAAGGATCGTATGCAAGAACCAAAGTGCCCTGAGGCCTGTTGGTTGCCCGAGCTTTGTGAATTGGTGAGTGAAGGATAGAAAATTGAGAGAAGACTGAACGAATGAACTACTGCCGGATGCTATGATTGATGACACTGGCTTGTATAGCCCGCGGTCTGAGGCTTGCTGCTGAGAGACGTCTTAGTAGCAAGAAGGCAGGAGAAAGGGAGGCAAAAGACTGAAGCAAGAATGGCCGGGTATCAAGACCAAGGGGAAGGTAAGACAGCCAACATGGGTTGGGACAAAAGCACACCGGCTGAACCAAAGACTCGTGAGAGTAAGGCGAGAGAAGGTGCTGGGCCTGAGTGCGATTGAGCGAGCTCAGGTGCTACACTGGGATTCACCTACCTGGGAGCTGAACAAGAGACGGAGGTTGGTTCTGTTGTTGATGGAACTCCGCCTTCCGCGCTCTCTTTTCGATCCAACAAGCCGCCGAGCCCTCTTCTCAACTGAGACGAGTCAGGCACCTCATTTGCTCGGGTCTCATCCAGGTTTGCTCTCTACTCGACGCCCAGGGTCGATTCATGACCTTCGCCAACCTCATCACACTACTACTCATGCACATGGCAAAGTCAAACTGGTGACTCAATCACAGCCTGCGCGCCCGATGCAAAGGTATTTATACCACGGTCCTCTCAACTGTGAGCTGACTCTGCAGGCGACCCTCTTCCACTTCTTCATCAGCCAGATTTGAAACAGCAAGAACTTCGCCCCATATGAGACTCCCCTCTTTCTTCCTCTTCTCTGGTATCATCGGTGCTGCCTTGAGCTTGGCTTCGGAAATCACCCCAGTGAGTCACTGCAAAGGTGGCGAGCATCGTTGCTGCGGGACACCAGACGCACGCTAATCAGTGACCGAACCGCCTTTGCCTGGTCCTTTCATGCATGTTCAGCCGCCTTGTCCTTCCGTCTGCACGAAGAGGGGGGGTGATCTGGATGCACATTGCATGCTGAAGTGCCAGACGTGCTCGAATTGGGAATGTCCAACCTTCCTCGACACCATCAAATGGCCGGTGCGTGCTTCTGAGAGCCGTTCTATCATTTCATTATTGGGCTGAGCAGCATTGACGATTCATCCTTCCTGGCTCGATTTCTTCGCGCGAACGACACACAGAGCTGCAGCATCTTCAATGACCAGAACACCAAAGCACACTGCCTCGGATGTCGCAACCAATGCTGCACGGGAAGCGGAAACAACCGGCTTTGCTGCCCTTACAACTCTGACGCATGTTTCCACTGAGCTACGTTTGCATCCTCCCGTATCGTGATCAGTCCCGACCACAATCACTGGTACTCAACGCAATCGTACTCTCACTGAACATGCGCCATTCCAGCTGCCTGGCTCCGAAATTGTTTTGACCTGTTTGTTTCGACGGTTCCGCGCAAAGACTGAACACCTTTTCCTCTGCTTGGGGCTGAACAAACTTGAGGGCATGAGCAGTGATGAGCACTACAGTAGACTCCCTCTTAATGCATCGCCTCTTACTGCATAAACCCTCCGATGCATACAAAATTTGGCGCTACCAACCTGGTGCGTATGGGATATGCACCCAAAATGCATAAATTTGGCCCTCCCTCACCTGCATAATTCGAGAGGGCGGATCCCCATAGGATCCAGCATGCATTTAGAGGGAGAAAGTCACGTGTTTGATCACGTGATAGCCAATTTTCACTGATTGTGGTGGCTAACCGGGGCCCCGACGGTGAACTTTGGGTCAGCACGGGGGTCTCATTATCTTGTCATTGGGCTCAAAACCCAAGTCTCGTCTCATTGCATGCAGCAACCGCCCTTAGATAGTTGAGACGTCTACTAAGCGTCTGGAGTCTCATCTTCTCACTGACAAGTCTGAGAGTACCACAGGGGATGCTTACGTAAACATCCCTCCAACTGTATAACCTCTCCAATGCATGTTATTTTTCTGTCCACCAACCTGTATGCAGTAAGAGGGAGTCTACTGTACTATGTACATCCGAGTACGCCGCCCGGGGCACCGGTCTGATTTCCAGTTGGGCTCATCTCCATCTTCAATCTCCCATCTTGCCGAGTATGAATGAGAGCCGGTCTCGAAATGAGGGTTACAGTTTCTAGTCACCAGTTGTCTATCTCATGTTGCACGCACACCCACACACTTGCGCGCCTGACATGACCGGGACCCCTGTAGGTTTCTCGGGCTGCGTATCTCTCTTTCTCAAGAACGAAGAAGTACTTAAAGCGCGACATCTCCACTGCGATTCTTCCCTCGCGCGATTTTCCCATAAATTGCTCAGCCATAAGGTGACCTGCCCAATCCTCGCCATGCGACTCTCATCTTGCATTCTCTTCTCTTGTGTCATCGCTGCCGTTGCAGCTAGTCCCAAGAAGCTACATGGCCACTATCAAGCTCCTGTAAGTCGCCTTCACCAGTGTAGCTTGTCGGACAATGCATCCAAGACGCCGACCCGAGCTGAACGTTCGAACACTCTTCCGCTTCTTTTGATTTGATGCCAGGATTCATGCAACGTGACATGCAGCCCGACGACGGAGCAGTGCAATGATGCAACTCAGGACTGCTCGGCTTGGACAGACAAGTGCATGGCGCTTTGCAACAACTGCATGGCCAACCAGTGTCCATTCTTTCTGAACCTCGAGTTGTTCCCCGTGAGTGTCGCACGGTGCCAAAGGGAACGAGCTTGCATCAGCTCACTCATTGACCATGAGACCGTCTTCGATCATCTGCTATTCCTTCTTGTCTTGCTTGGCGGCAAACAGACTTGTGATAGCTTCAAGGATTCCGCTAGCAAGGCTCACTGTCTTGGATGCCGGAACCAGTGCTGCGTTGGGAACGGCTCAAACCGATCGTGTTGCCCTTTCGATGCCGACGTCTGTGCTCCATTCTGAGCCTCATCCTATTCAACGTCAACTTTGTCATGTTCTTCAGCGTCAACATTGAATGCCAGACGCTTCGACTTCTGCACCTTCACGCTACGGCGCTATCCTTGCGGAACAATCTAAGCAAGCGTTGCGTTTCTTGGTGACAATGCACAACGTTGTTTCAGCAGACATCGAGTCAAGGAGCGAGTGGTTGAGCTGCAACTCGACTTCGAACAGGATACAGGTGCAGAGGCTCAGATCCCCAGCATGACCAGCGTGTGGCCCAGGCCTCACACGGCCTTTGGAGCCGACGCGGAGGAGTGTGCTGGGACAATTGACAAGAAAGGGAACACAGGAAATCCTTTGTTTCACACCATGCAGGTCATGGGAATCCTTTGTGTCACCACAACGTCCTTTGTGCCATGCTTCTCTCCTTTGCTTCTCCTCGCTCTGCGCTCAGGCAGTGTGCCGCGTTCCCCCGTCTCGCACCCAGGTTGAAATTTAAAACAGCCTACAGCAGCACACTCTTTTGCTTTCCTTCTCCCCCTCCCTCTTCTCACACAACGATCAGGACGACAAAGGCCTGAATAGGGCACATACACAGATATCTTCTGCATGAGCACTGATGACGAGAGACTTGTATGACTTAGATGAGGTCTACCAAGAGCAGACCTGCGTTGTGAGGATGTTCCCAAACGTCGTACCCTTTCCTGCGCAACATGGACAGAGACGAGACACATTAGCCGAAGTGTTGGAAGCAGCTGGATATAAAGCCCTCACTCACTCCCTCATCAGCTTTGCAACGTTCGGCTTGATCTTGGCTCGGAAATCTTCAGAATGATTGCCCTTCCCAGTGATGATCTTGACTTGGGAATAGCCTTGCCGAGCAGCCTTGCTGATGAAGCCTTCGACTCGTACCAGGGCTTCGGCAACAGTCAGTCCATGCAGATCGATGGTATCCTCGCTCCGCGATGCGTTTTTGATCTGTGCCATGGTCAGAATTACATATCAAGCAGGATTCTTCTCATACATCTGTGACACTCTGACACGAGAACGGCTTACCTTGAAGATGAGATCCGCAGCCTGCCGCTTGAAATCGTTCATCCGCCCCTGGTAGTAATACCCCTGCTGGACGAACTTTCTGGCTGCTTCACCATTGCCTTGCTGATTCGCCCGTGTCGCATCTTTGAAAGCCCGGTCCATGCGACGACTTTCATATTCAGCTTGCTGGCGGAGACGCTCACAGTGCTCTTCGCCGATCTCTGGCTCTTCCTGAAATTAGATGCAAATCGGAAGGCACAGCAATCAGCCGAGATCATGTCGACTGGAAGTCGAAGGGATGTCTCAGCGCTCACCTCCTCATCAGAAGAAGCTTGGGCTGGTTCCGGTGTGGTGTTTCTAGCACGGCTCGCGGGCTGTCACCCAAAGATGATCAGAGTCGCGTGCCCAAATTGGGAACCCTATGATTACTCACAGCTGCTCTGGTCGGCTTGGCCGCACGCGAAGCGTAGCTATGGCTGATATTGGGCTCAGCAAGCTCATCATCACAGTGCCTGTCATGCTGTAGAGCCTTGCGAGTAAGCAAGGAGCTGAGTTCCGTACTTGGGAGCCGATCGCATGTTCCCGTCTGAGCTTCACGGATCGACTCCGCTCGCTTGTTAGCTAGGGTCGATGGAGGGGCTTGTCGTGTTCGTGAGCCAGTAGGAGCGAAGTCATGGAGGCTGCGCTGCTGTGGGCTCTCAGATCGTCGTTCCTGTTGCTGTTGCTGACGAGGGTCAAAGCCGGAAGTGTCATTCGACTGTCGTGACGCACGAGGGGTGGTAGGGGCCTCAGGCTTGCCATCGCTCAGAGCGTTGATCACGATGCCCACCACCACGAGCAGTAACAGAGCGACGAGTGCCATGATGGATACTGGTTTGCCGATAGCAATGTAGCAGGTATCGCTTCAGCTTTCCTATCTTGCCTTGAGCACCTTCATATATACTCACAGTCTCGATTGGGCAATCTTCCGTCAGAAGTGGGGAGAGTTCAGCTTCGTGAGCTGATACTGCGGCTTTTATACCTGTTAGGAGGGTGCAGGCCGCGAAAAACCTGCTCGGAAGGTGGCCTGCGCATCCATCTGGTTTCTGATGACCGGCGGTGCAGGCTGCTGCGATGACTCCGATACATATGTATTTGACCAGAAACGGGCAATGCAGAGCAGCGGGACACGGAAGACAGAGAGCTGGTCAGCGATCTGTTAAGGACGGACAGGGAGTTAGCCATACGGGTTTCACTTGCATCATCCAGCTCGTCTGTATGCATGGCTGATGTCAATAACTGCGGTCAGCAGGGCAAACACGTACAATCAAGCGTTAGGAGACCTTCTTCAGCTCGGCAAGCAGTCTTCTTCCGCCATCCAGTCCCCATTCTGACTTCATTTGACTTCCAGCACAAGTCTGCTCCAGGATGTCCAAGTCGGTGAGATGATTGATATGCCAGATCCTGTGCGTGAGTCGGCGCTCATCTCGTGTCGTTCCGAACTGTCGCTACGTAGAAGGGACAGCAGCGCATACTCGGAGTTGAGCACCAGACGGTCTTCTCCGAGGACCCAGACACCCTCGGGCCAAGTTCCAGCTGGTTCGAGTGCTTGCAAATGGATGAAATCGTGGTTAGGAGCAAAGCAACCGCATAACATCAACTTGAGGCGCCTACGACTCGATCACGTGGAACGACAACAATACTCGCGTTGGCAACAAGGTCGATTCTTGAACGAGTAACACACCAACCACTTGATTCAGCACCGCAGACTCGTAGTGCACTCCATCCAGTGCAGGCTCAATCGCGCAAGACGGCAACCAAATGACGCTGGTGTCGGCAGAACCCCTCAAGGACCACCTCCAGGCCGCCCTGACGGACGCAGAACAAGTGATGCGGCAGTGCGAGGAGGCGGTACCTACGGTCAGGCGAAGGGCAGAGCACCTAAAGGAACAAATCCAATTCCTGGACCAGAACATTCGGTGAGTGTCATGTCCTCATATGAGTCAGAAGCATGTACCGTTGCTCGTTACCGATCTCCGCTGCCTCTCCTTCGAACGGCTTCATAATTCTGTAGGGACCGGCAAGCAGCGTTTGAATTCCAACTGTGAGCATACTGTATATGCGTTCTGGAAACCACTCTACTCATTGTTTCAGCTGACCTGTGTGTGCACATGACGGTCAACAGTCTTCTTGGAAGTCTTATGCTGCTCCTCATCGCGATTGTCACCCTCCACAAGTCCAAACCTTCGACTTCTGGCCCTTCTGCCCACTGAACAGCCAGACACGACCTCGTTTGACACAGCACCTGCTCCTCGGATTCGGCGTCGGAGACATGCTATGAGACCGCAGAGGAACGATGTCTTCAATTTCACGGCTGGATCGCGCTGAGCAAGTCTAAAGAGACGCAAGACTTTTTCTGCTACTCGACTGCAAGCAGCTTCACGGCCAGAGATGTGAAACCTTCAACAAAGGGAGCCCACTCCCATAAGCTGCGGCAGCTCCTCAACCTTGATATTGTCACACTTCTTCCGATCGATCGATGTAATCATTTCCAGCAATTGACAATTCCCCCCCACGGTCTGCCACACCATCAGCACCGACCGTTTCTGACGTGGACCTGTGAAAAAGAGAAGGCGCAGCCGCATTCAATGCTCACCCAATCTCACATCTTGACTTTCCTGGTAGCGAAGACGACGAGCCTCCAACGCAAGGTCGAAGACCGAAAAGAGCGAGGAGACGATACATGCATGCGGCTTGCAGCAGTCGGTATCGAGAAGCTGGTGAAGACGACGACGACGACAACGGATGGAAAATGAGATGAGACCAGGCTGCGCCCCGCGGCAGGCCTGCCGAGGCCAAACCGGAGAAACACAGCAGACACTCGGTCTGGCCACGCACAAGAGATCTCATTTGTCGAGCTCATCTCGAACAAGATCCCCTCCTTCTTCTCAAAAGCCGCAACAGAAAGCCATCCGACTGCTCTTCCTCGTCATATCCATCTAAACACTTTTCTCATCCCTGCAGGCATGCCGGAGACGTACACACTCTCACGCGAGCGCAGTGCGAAGGTCGAGCTGTGGGTGCTAGCCCTACGACAAGACGAGAACGAAACACCGCATACAATCATGCGAAGGGTCGACAACGACTATGTGAACCTGACCCAGCTCCTGGGGCTTACCGACCTCACACCCTCGGAGCGCTTAATGGAACAGCACGTACCTTCGCGTGTGGTTGCTCGTGGTGGTAACGTACAGTTGCAAGGAATCTGGTGAGCGTTTCGTGAGCGAACCTGCGTGTGGCCGTCCAGGTCGTGTACTCAGCTCCATGAAATGCTCTTGAACATTCTGCTTTGACATTGCAGGGTGGATCTCGAGGACGCGCGCGAAATGGCATCGAGATACGATCTGACTGAGCTGGTCTGGCCGATCCTGTTTGATCCGGATGACCCGCCTACCGAAGACATAACCACCGGCGAGCAAGATCTTAACGAAGACGGTCGCACGTACCAGCAGCACTATGAGACAGCATCTTTGCCTTGGCATCGCCCCAGAGCCTCTGAATCGACAAAGGCTGGCAACTTGGAGAAGGAGCAAAGTGGACCTTTTGATGGCAACGAAGAAGTGGAAGAATGTCCAGAAGAAGATGGGCGGACAGAAGAAGGGGAGGCGATCGAGACACGTGAAGCAAGACGTGCAGGTACGAATACACACACACTGGACACTCTGATCGCTTCTGCCCAAGACGCGGTTCAGAGAGGCGTGCAGAGCTGCCTCCGTCGACTCCAACCTGCTCCTAGCCTTCCAGAGCTGATGAAGCTCATGAATGCACCTGCCTAATGTGCAGTCAAGCACTCCCAAGCCATACACTTCGGCGTGCAGTCCCTGCGTTCCCACTTAGCCTCTCAGCAATGCACATTTGTAAAGAGCACTTGACTGGTAAAAAGGATTTGATGAATTCTTCTAGGGTAAGGTGACGTGAGACGACACAGTCGATCAGAAACATTTGATCAATTTCCTGCCAAGTCTACTTCTTGGTGGTGAAGTGCCAGGTGACGGGAGCCTTGCCCACGAGCTCGTTCGAGGTGGTGTTGCCTCCGAGCTTGACAAAGGCGTCCTTGGTCAAGAAGAGATCGTCGCATCCCATCGTGCTGCCTGCATCAGCGCCGCATACATCCACCACCTTGGCCTTGATGGTGACACCGTTGCGGCTGAGCTCGACACCGGCGCCACAGTGGTTGGCGTAGCCCTGAGTGGGAAAAAAAGGAAGAACAGGTTCAGCCGCACTGTTTCATGCAAACAAGAAGGCATACTTGGGAGGGATGAGAACGTACGGAGTGAACGTAGCCAGGCTTGACGCAGACACCAGGGGCGTCAGTGTACTGGCCACACGCTCCCGCCGAGGGATTTGGGTTCTAACAAAAGAACGAAGCCGAAAGAGATTCCATCTCAGCCGGGAATTTACACGAGCAGCATCGATCGGCAAGATTGTGCGTGCACTCACAGCGGGGATGTACTTGACTGAGCAGGGCCCGCCCAGCAATTCAACGCAAGATGTATTCAGCTCTGGAGACAGAATTGTAGCTTCATATCAAAGGTCAGACTTACCAGGAAAGGACGTTGTCCGCACCTTAGGAGAGAGGGTGCCGTCCGTGTTGTCACATGCGGGGTAGGTGGTGTCGCGAGTAGCGAGGACACCAACGGCACCGAGGACGAGGATGGTAGCAAAGAACTTCATGTTTGTGTGAGATAGCTGCTGGTGGTAGGATAAGAAAGATGGTGAGGTGGGTGCAAGTACTCAAAGCGAATCGTCTTGGTGTCTCCTTTATACCATTTACATTGGCTCTTACTTGATGAGACTGGCGCATGTATCAGGGCTTCGGAGAGGGTCGAGGCTGTCCAAGCCGGTGCTGGTTCGATTGAACATATTCTACGCCGTCAATTCATCAGCTTCACTGCCATAAACTGAGCCATGTCAGCCGGCTTCTCAGCCGCTATCTCCTTCTCATTGCCTAGTAGAATGTGGCTGCGGATCCCCATTCGGAGAACATCAGGCTGCGCGCCCTTCTGTAGGAGAAGAAGGATGAGGTGTACAGAGGCGCTCACGGATGAGTTGAGCTCAGCCGTGTGAGACAGCGCAGCTATCGGAGGACGTCATTTCTCTGGTATCGTCAGCACTCCTGTTGAGTTGACCGTCCGTCCGTCATGAGGCGGAGCTGCGGGATGAATATCAGTCTCATATCATGGTGTAAACACGTGTGCAGGAAATTGCTGTGCCGCCGCCTGTCCTCTGCTGCTTGACACACTCGATGCTGAGTACTGGTTGAATGTTGCATTTGAGCAAGGATGAAGCTAGGGGTTGAGCGCAAAGTCGAATCAAAGGTGCCAGCATGCGCAATGATCGTTTGCTGGAAACCCGCCGTGGCCGTGTTCGCACATTGCCGTTGTTCCAGAATGGCGGCGCTGTGCAATATTGAACATCTGACCTGCAGCAGGCGGATTCGATCGAAAAGAACAAAGATCAGACAGATCTAGCGATTCCATTTCGTCGATACTTTGACCAAGGCCCACACGACTTACCTTTGCAGTATACGAAGCATGGTCGACAGCCCAAGGTCAGTCCTCCATATTGGCACCACATTCCTCGCATGGCATAGCGACGCTTTTCGTGACGCTCTCGTAGGTCGTGCCTGGGCAGGAGGCGTCCTCGTCGCAATTGTCGCATTCCCATTCTTCGTCGAGGAAGGCGTCGCATTGGACGCAATGCTTGTAGATGTGGTAGATTGTGCACATGGTTCGAGCGGTTAGACTGAGTGGCAAAGGGGTCCTGCAAAGTGGGTGGGGTGCAGGAAAGCTGAATGGGTGCGGTGCAGTTGGAGAGGGAGGGGGGTTGGATTAGTTTCTGAAGGCATGAGATCAGGCTGGGAAGAGGTGCAGTATTTGGCTGATCTGATCTTCCTAATCTTTCCCTCATTTTCTTCCCCGCTCTCGAGAACGTGCTCGACTGCTCGTGTCTCGCTTTGGCTGGAAGAGCCATGCAGTTCGATCCATGCAGCTGAACAAGGGGCTGATGCATTGTGCTGTGCTGTCTCTGGCCATTGTGTCGACTTTGATCTTCGAACACAGCCGAGGTTACGAGATCTGCCAGGGGCTGAGTGCCATCTGCTTCCCTTTGTCGTCTCGGCATCAGACTGAGCACCAGTCACGCAGACAATCGTCGACCTCGACGAACTGGACTTTCAGTGACGATCTCGGAGCCTGCCAAAGCTGAACTGGTCTCGAGTCTCTTGAGAGCAGTAGCTTCGGGTACATCTGCGCTGACGCCGAAACAGTCCTATTCTCTTCCCTCAGCGACCACTCCCTTAATGGCGTCAAGGATCCTTCTGACCTACCTGCTGGTCATCTGACCTCGCAATCGAATCCTTCTCAAGGAGAACATGTAGCCAGGCTCAAAATCTCACAAACGATCTCGAACACATCATGGCTTTCACATCTCAGGACCTACGCATGATCGACACAAATGATGTCTTCGTCGAAGTATCCATTCGATTCGGAGGACGACAACATTTCATCGAACCTTGGAACTCAGAATCCTCAATGGTTGGAAAAAAGGACTAATTGTGCGGGGCGGCGCCTTTGCGACCTGGCGGACCATAGGTGCACTTCGCATTGCAGTACTGGGCCTTGGTTGTGCAGAAATCAGTGCAGTTCGGCATGAGCTTGCCACTGCAATAGCACTGTATGGAAAAACAAAACAACGGAAGGGAAAGAAGAAGAAAAAAAGATCGCATCCAGAAGCGCCCCAGAAAAGTCGTTTCTTTACATCAGCATCCCAGGCCTACGGACGGGTGTGTTCACTCGATTTGAAACGATGGACATACCGAGCAGATGGTCTCGCAGTGTTCCGGCTGGTCGTTCCCTTTCGGAGCTGCGTCGACCACAGCAGCCGCGGCAAGGGCCGAGACAAGGACGAAGAAGAAGTCGTGCTTCATATTGGTAATCAAGCGCGTTTGTGAAGACAGCCTTTGAGATGGCCGACGTCCGAGCTGGCTGAGGGTCGACTGGAGATAAGCATCCAGCGACGCAAAGACTTACCGAAGCGGGATCGCCTTTTATACCTTCCTGGAAAAATGGAAGTCGTGGTCTGAACAGGATGAACCATTTGCCGACCCGCCACAGCAGAAAGCAGGTCAACGTAGGCGAGCGCAACACGTTGGTCCAGAATGCAGAGGTAGACCTGCTTTGAGCTGGAGGGGCTCGATCTATCAGCAGATTTCCTTGACTGCCTCAACAGACCTGAACTCCACCATCTCACAGCCGAGCGCTGGTCAGACATCTTGAACAGCATTTGGAACATTCGCAGTCCCCAAAGGATTTGGAAAGTTCTGCCACAAAGCTCTCAAGCAATACCGTATCCGGCGTTGAGAAATGTCTCTCTGATCCGCCAGTGAGATATCATTGTTCCCAATGAGACGTTCGGCTCCAGTTGGGCGTTATCCCGAAGGTGTGCTTTATGAGATGGAGAACGTTTTTTCTTTTGTCGTGTGACTGTGGCCTTCCCTTGCATCTCCACGATTTCCCGGACGCGCTGGTCCTCGATCGAGCGAGGAACAGTAGACGGACGTCTGTCACACGGGACAATCCTGGCTGTTTTGGCTGCTCTCTCATCCTCAGTAGTCGGGTGGCAAACAAACTCCGTGGAGTGATCTCCCTTCTCTGGCTCTCGACTCATCATCGGGGTAAATTGATGTGCATGCTGCACAAAACTACCCGATCAAGTCGAGCGCAAGGCGTGATCCGATGATTGAGTCAGGATGCAGGAAGGTTGGAGATGGAGAGGGAGGTGGAAGTTCCGGGCCAAAGATGAAGAAGCGGATCGCACGTTACTTGGGGAGTAGAAAATAAGAACAAGTGGGGAGAGGAGGGAAGTGTCCACCGTTTCGGACAACAAAGTGATTCGACATCAAGCTCTGGAAAGGAGAGGGGCAACCAATTTGTTCAAACATCATCTTTACGTTGTTGTTGGCCGTGGTGCATAGACGTCGCATGTGAGACAATAAGTCAAAAAAAAAAAAACCGGAACGTGTCATTGATGTTGCCTTTTTATTCGTCGTGAGAAAGTAGTGTGAGAAAGGGGGAGAATCAGCTAGGACGTCGACGCGGGATTGGACTGCGCACAGCGTCACACGGAGGGACAGTCAGAGATTAGTACGTGGTCGAGACTAGACGCCAAACTGACGAGAAGAAGGACTCACGATGAAAAACAAGGTCTATGGGAACAGTCGGGGAGCACGAGGGCTAGCGTTCGCGGCTGCGGAAGCGCAACAGAGGCGCAAGCTCAGAGAGTTCGCACGATTTGCCGAGGAATGGATGCTGCAAAGACGGGGAAAGGAAGAGGTTGTTGACATGTTACCAAAACTTTGCCCTTCTTTTGCGCTGTCCGCCAGAGAAAGAACTGAGATTTCCGGGAGGGAAAACAAAACTCACTTGCAGTAGCTCATCGGCTGTGGCCCGGCTCCGGACGTCGGCGCACAGGCAGACCGCGAGGAAACTCTTCAGTTCCTGACTGACCTTCTCCGGCTTCTTCAAGGTCGGGGTTCCGTTGGTGGCAATCAGGTACAGCGCCTTGAGCGGTTCTTCGTCCAGGTACGGAGGCTCGTTCTCGATCATCTCGATGGCCATGATGCCCAAGGACCAGATGTCCACCTTGGCGCCGTATTCCTTCTGTTTCACAACCTCGGGAGCCATCCAGTATGGAGTTCCCACCATTGTCGCTCTCTTCGACTTTTGGTCGGTGAGCTTGGCGCAGAACCCAAAGTCGGCTGTTACGATGCAGAGTCATGGGATCACGGTCAGCGGGATCGAAGAGCATCAGCATCGTGAATGGCAGGGTACGCACTGATCTTGACTTTTCCAGCAGCGTTCAGCAAGACATTGTCACTCTTGATGTCTCGATGTATGATGCTTTGCGCGTGCAAATGCTCGAGACCCTTGCAAGTCTGTGTGATTTCGGTCAAAGACGGGTTTGAACAAAGAAGGCGACACGATCAAGGTCAGAATGTGGGCTCTCATGACCCTGCATTGCGACAGCCAAGCAGCGCACTTACCTCTAGGCAGATTGCTGCAATCTGGTTTTCTTCCAGCGTGTTATTGTCAATAACATCGGTCAGGGCACCACCCTCCATGTACTCCATGATGACCCAGAGCTCGTTGTTGCGGACGAGGTGACTGTCGAGGAAGTTGACTATGTTGGGGTGCTGTGACTCCTTCATGACCAGAATCTCATTCACAATCAGTTCCTTGCGAGGCTGATGCGACAGATCCATAGTCTTGATAGCCACACGTTGGCCCGTCGCCAACGTCTTTGCGACATACACCGATCCCGAAGCACTGCATTTTCATCAAATTTGGCAGCATGCTGTCAGTGGGGCGTTCTCTTTGACTTGACGGGAAGGCAGGAAGGATATTCTCACCCTTGACCGACCTTCTTTATCTTGCTGTAAAGACCGTCTGGGTTCTCCGGCGACACGACACTGCGAAGCTTATCCATGATCTGCGCTTCAGACATTGTGCTGATTCGGCGCTCAGCCTCCTTCTTCGCGCTGGATGATGGACCCTTTGCAGTCGTGGGGGACTTTGCTGAAGATGCCGCAGACTTGGTCGTCGTTGGTGATGCTTTCGGCTTGTCGTTGGCAGCGGCTGCAGCCGCTGCCGCCTCCTTCTCCTTCGCTTCCGCTGCAGCCTTGGCGGCGGCGGTAGCAGCAGCAGCCCTCTCACGCTCACGTTCGCGCTGTCGTTGCTGTTCACGCTCTCGTTGTTCGCGATCACGCTCCTTCTCACGATCCCTTTCACGCTCACGCTCTCGCTCGCGATCACTGACCGCTGTGGGCGAGGAGGCCGGTTTGTCTCCATATGTGCCCGAGGAGCCGCCGCCGCCGCCGAGACTGAGCTCCTTGGCCTTGAAGCTGAGTGCGGCAACGCCGCCGCCGGCGGTGCTCTCGTTGGAGTGTGCAGGGGTAGAGCCTGAGGGACTGGGGGCCGGACGCGTGGCAGTCATACCACCAGAGGGTCCGGGCGATGGCAACCGAGTGATGCCACCGATGCCAGGACTGCGGCCAGCGGCGAGAGAAGAGCCTCCGCCAGGAGCTGCGGGGGCCTTGCGACTGGGCACCAGGTCCGTACGCTCGCCCGCTCGTCCTGCTCCTCCAGACGCGTTTGCGGAGCTGCTGCTGTTGTTGCTGCCGGGCGGCGCGTTGGCACGAAGGTTTGGGGAGGACGATTGGGCCTGCAACTTGGACTGTGACTCGTACGAGTCTTGGCGGCCATAGGATGATGATGATGCTGAAGCGGTCCATCCGCCGCCGCCGCCGCCGCCGCCGGGAGCGGCTCCGTTGGACGCATTGCTCGCACTCCGGCTACGAGAGCTTGGCTCGTTAGGTCGCAGGGAGGAGGTGGAGTTACCCATGGAGCCGCCAAGAGGTTGTGAGGCGGATGACGAGAGATACCCACTTCCGCCCATTCCGGGAGCAGGAGAACGCTCGCGAGAGGATGAAGCTGATTGTTGATGCTGTTGTCCTCCGTAACCGGTTCCTCCGAATCGGCCGGGAGTAGCGGCTGCTGCCTGGTTTGGGGTGGTGCCAGGATGGAGGTTCATGGTTGGGGTGCCGAGGCCAAAGTCGTCGCGCTCTCGCTTTTGAATGTCGGTGTAGAACTCGAGCACATCGAGCACGGCCTGTGGGTTTTTGGCATAGTCCTCCTTTGTGATGGCACTGGTGGTGAGGAGCTTGGTCCATTGCTCGGGCAGGCCAGTAAATGCGCCGCTGATGGGGTCAAAGCCGACGTGAACCTGATGGACAAAGTTGGTGGGCGAGGAGACGCCCATAAGAGGGGAGCGTGAGTAGATGTCGTCCATCCATCCGTAGAGCTCTTCATCTGACTTGAGTTGGAGATAGTAAGTTTTGTCCTTGGTTTCGATCTCGATGCAATATGGCTTGAGGTCTGTCCGGGTGATGTTGGTGATGTCTCTGAGGAAGATGAGTGCAGCAGCTTGGTAGGTGGTCTGAGGGTACACGTTTGTCAAGAGAGTCAGCAGCGTGTGGGTGGCGGAGAAAAGACGTGCATGATTGGGGGTGCTTACCTCGTTCTTGTGAAAGGTCAAGGTCTGTTCGCGGAGGGCGAGCCAGCGCTTGGACCAGATCCAGCTTCGCAAGCCGTCCTCCTTGACACTGACGAAGCCCTTGCGGACGATGCCGCTGCCGCCTCCCGAGGATCCTACGGGCGGGAAGAGGCCTGTGCCGTTGCCAAAGGCGGAGGCACTGCCTGCTCCTGGTCCGGGCGAGGAGTCACGCCCAGGTGCGATGGCTCCTGGGCCAGCGGGGCGCAAGGGCCCGGTGTATGATCCGCCGCCGACGCCGATGCCTGGGGTTGAGGAGGCTGGGTAGGGCATGCTGTTGCTATGTTGTTGTTGTTGTTGTTGCTGCTGCTGCTGTTGTTGCTGCTGTGGGATGGGAGGAGCGGGACGGGATGGGGTGAGGGAGCCGAATGAGAGGCCAGATGAGGCTGAGGCGGAAGGTGGAAGCCCGCCTGCCTGGTTGGGACCTCCGCCCGGTCGATAGGCCATCTTGTCTGGGTGGAGAGCGAGAGAGGATGAGATCTGGCTGTTGCTTCCTGTTGTCGCCTTGCTTGGGTTGATGTTGATGTCGACCTGTCTGTGCACTGTGCTGTAGAGAGTGACAGCGAGGTCGCGAGCTCCTTCCGTGCGGCTTGCGCCCCGGGCTTGGAGTCTCCCACTCGAGACCCCTTTGCTGCAGTCTCGAGTCTCACCCACCCCTCCTCCCTGTCCCTCAAACGCCGCTCGCACGAGCCACCCCACACTCCCTCCCTCCCTCACCAAGAAGCGGCCGGGGCACGATGGAAGGTGACTATACAAGTGTGCCACCACACTCGGGAGGGTGACATGTATGAGAGAAATGGATACTGTTACATTTGGTCGTCGACGGGTGCGCATCAACGAGGGAAAGCACATTGCAGGTGTTCCCACACCCGACCCTCGACCACGACCTGGGCCGCTCCCTCTTCCTTGCCAGCAGAGGTTGCGCCAGAGTGTGCATCACCCTGCTCAAAGGTGCAGAATGCCGACAGGCCAGCATGCGAGGAAGAGCCGCCCTCGGGATAGATCCGCGAACTGCATGCCCATCGTCCATTCGCATACACTTCCAGCACCGAGTTGTCCAGAAACACTCGAAGCTTCAACCCTTCCACCTCGCCTCTCTGCCCCGTCCTCAACAGTCGGAGAGGCCCACCATCGACACCGCTCGTGTTGATGTCCACGTGAGAGGTCGAGTGTGCGCGGTGGATGGAGAGGCAGGACTTGGCCACGTCGAACACGATCGAAGCGCCCTGTGAGCCATCTTCCTCGTGGCCAATGAACAGGCCCACATAGGCCGGCCCAAGTCCTGCGGCATTGGTGGCAGATGAGTTCCAATCAAACTCGACTTCAGCCTCCCAGCAGCGAGACTTGACCGCCAGAGTGTGAGCAGCAGTCTTCAGCCTCTCAGCATCGAAGTCGAAAGCTGCTTCCAAGGCCGGGAATCGTGATGGACCTCGTGCATCGACGACGCTCAAGTGCGCAGAAACTTGGTGGACCGCCGCTCCTTCCCGCAGACGAACGACCTCCGGAAGAGGCTCAATGCCTAGAGTCCGGACTCGGACAGCCGAGCGAACGTCGGAGCCTGCCGATGAGGTCGAGGGCGAAGCAAACACTTGAGCGTCCAGGTTGCCGAACGACCGCAGTTCCTCAGCGTAGACTTCAGCCGCGGCCGCCTCGGCCTCTGCGTCTGCCTCATTCGTACCTTGGGTCACCGGTGCAAACGCGATCGTTTCCTGCACGGTCAACAGTCTCGGTAGAGCAAGGCAGCCCTGCCAGCCTTGAGCAGCGACATGCGACTTGGACAGGTCATCGTCCGGAATCCAGCCTGGGGGGGTTCAAGCAAGCCAGGATGAAAAAGCCAGGGGGGGGGGGTGTCAAACTTTCACATTCGCTTTTACAACTGTGCAAAGAAAATCATTGCCCCGACGATGTGTACTTACCCCACATAATACGCCGACCGGAACCAGGACGGGAGGTGTCTTCGACCGTGTTTGCCGCATACAGGCAGCCCCAGTCCAAAGGGCCTCCCTGCTCCGGCGTCAGCCGTGGCGTGCCATCATGCAGCGCCAACGAAGTCTTCATCCACATTGCTCGACGCGGAAGTCGACTGGGAGCGGTCGTCGTGGCGTCATCTGGACCATTGTCGTCCAAATTCGGGCAAGGATGAGCAATGAACGATGTCGGCAAACAGCTTTCCGCATTGATCACTGAGATCTGCCAGTCTTCCTCGCTCGCATTCGTCACTCCCGCCCGACCGCTAGGGACAGGAAGGCCAATGACGTTGCACACTTCAAAATTCTTGCCCCAATCGCCCTGTTCGGTTCCCTGTGGTAGTTGAAAGCCCAAGTCGAACAGCGTGCCTTCGAATTCACAGTGTGGGGGGGGGGGGGGGGGGGGGGGGGGGGGGGGGGGGGGGGGGGGGGGGGGGGGGGGCGACACGCTGTCCGGGCTTGCACCAGTCAATTCCTCAGCGGATCGAGTACAGGAACGCGGTCGGGGTATCTCGTGGAGTCTGGCCTTCCTTTGCTCTCAGTCCACCGGCGATGATTCCGTACAGGTACTCCCCAGGCTTCCGCTTCAGCACAGAGTCCAGCGCGGGCCATTTCGACACGTAAGGGTCTCTCCAAGACGTCACTTCCAAATGCTCAGGTGGACCGCTCAAGATGGGATTTGTCTTGGACGTCGCCGCCGCCGCCTCCGCCGCTGCCGTCGCATTCGATCTGCCGGTACTCGGCCTGTTCTGATCTTCTTCGGCGCGGAGCCAAGTACGGCCCCCATCCTTCGAGGTGGCGATGCTCAGAGACTCGCTCCCTCTGGTGTACGGCAGGGTGTGGTGTATGGGCAAATGCGACACAGACGTGTAGATGGCAGTGATCACCCCATCGTCCTCCTCCTCCTCCTCCTGCTCTGCATCAGCGGAAGCGAGCCGAGGCGGACGAGCCAGAGCGCAGCCAGTGAAGATGCCGAGGTGATCATAAGGTGTTTCTGGTTCAAGAGCCGGGTAATAGCGTGTCACATCCTCGGTCGCGGCGTTTCCGTCGTTCGAGGCTGGGACGTGGTTGATTCGCGTCCAGTGGACAAGATCGGACGAGGTGGCGTGGCCCCAAGACATGTTGCCCCAGTCGGCGCTTTGAGGATTCCCTGTCGTTGTGGCAAAAGAAAAAACAAAAAACGGGTGGAATGATGAGCAAAGTAGGCTCTGAGGTTTCGCGAGCAGGCCCCTCAAGAAACCCCCCCCCCCCCCCCCCCCCCGGCCCGGGTCGGCCAGAAAGGGGAGGGAGGAAAAGAAACTCACATTCAAAGAAGAGGTGGTACAGGCCGGTTCTTCGGTCAAAGTAAGGCGCGCAAGGGTCGTTCATCCAGCCATAGGGCGCAATAAAGTGATAGGATGGCCTCCATTTGTTAAATGCAGGCGCACCCATCAAGTCTGCCGCAAAGTTGGCCGACGCTGCTTTCATGGTGGTAGTGGTGGCGGCGGCGTCGTTGTCTGCCTCCTCTGCTCCGTTTGGGCCGAGGTGCTTTTCCAGCTCCTTCTCAGGGGAGGAAGCAAGGGGGGTCGAGAGGGCGGAGATGGGTGAGGCGCCGACGGACTGCGAGAGGTCCGAGTGGGAAGAGCTTGCGCTTGGTGAAGAGTGTTGGGAGGGCAGCGAATCGGATTCTGCGCTTTGCCTTCCTTCAGCGTCCCCGGTGGTGCCTGGCTTGTCAGAGTTTGGAGTTCGGACAAGGCCGCGCGGGAGATAATTGGTGAGAATGCTCGGTAGCATTATCGTCCAAGCAGCAGGTATGAAGATTGTTCAAGGACTGGAGCGGGGTTGAAACAGAGGTTTCGGAATCAGCCGGGACGGGAGGAAATCTTGCGGATTGGTTGTCTCGGAGGAGGTCGCTGGGCGGTCAAATGACGGTGATGTCACTTCTGAGCACGGGACTAGGTCGTGTTGATATGGCAAGTGAGCGATTGAGAGTCCGCGTGATTTTGCGTGCGCGAGAACTTTGAGGGTCGCGCGTGCGTGGTGGTCAGCGAGGAGCAGTGATCAAAGTGTTCTGGGGAGATGCGAGCGCAGTTGTGACAAGTTGACCGACGTTGCTGAACGGGTTTGGGATGTTGTCGAGCCTTATATGCGGTATTTGAGGGATGAGACTTGTTCGACGGCGAGGTTGAGGGAGGATACACCCGTCGTTGGCTGGCACAAGTACGGGACAGGTATGAGACAAGAACTCGGGATTCTCGCTCGAGATGAGTCGCTGTTCTTAAGTGATCGTTGCACGTCTCGAGAATGGCGGGGGGAGCAGGAATGTCGAAGCGGACAAAGCCACTGGACGAGATGAGGGAAACACGCGACCGAGCTCGACCCGTGCCTTGTGTTGAGATGGTGAGAGAGGCTGCTGAGGAGGCGTGCAGTTCGGCACGGGGAAACAAGAGAGGTCTTGAGAGGACGATGGATGTCTAGCGCAATCGATCGTGTGTAAGGAAGAGAAGAGAGGAGCTTCAGACGACGCGGTAGACTTGTTGTCTTGATCAGGTCGGGGCAAGGTGAATTGCTGCCAGTCGACAATGAGATGATGAATGGCCGGCGTCTCATCTCCGCCTTTGCTTCCCCGCGCCGGCCAATGGACCCCACCACGGACTGTAGTCGATCCTCGAGCGCGGGGTCGAGGAAAGTGGAGACAGAGATGCAAGCGAGCGGCAGAGGTTCTGGAATCTGTCACTGGCTCGTGAACAACCTGGCCAGAGCTCGGGCCATGCTCTGTCCACTATGGGCACTATGCTCGCCGAGTTCCCACGCTGGTCCAGGTGGCGGCTTCCCTTTGTGGGCTCGCTCGCTCCCGTCTCGGTCCAAGCTCTGCCCAACTTCGCTCTAGTGCTGAACTCAATCCACCTCATTTTCGACTAAGTCACAGCCAGCAACCGACCACTGTCGTCTCTGTCTCTTCCCGGCTGTCTCACTTTCTGTCTCTTTGCTCAGACCGGCTTCCGTCTTGTGCCCGCCGTGCCTTGCAGCATCAGTCGCCACTCGGCCTCGTCTCAATGCTCAGGGCACAACACACCTGACAGTCAGCCTCCACCATTCCTCAGAGCTCAACCCACACCCGCTTCCGCTTCATTCATCACCCTCGCTCATCCTTCGGACGCTTCTTGGACCGAGCTCTGACCCCTCTCTGTCGCTTTCCTGACCGAGTTCTCCCCCGGTCCGGCCTGTCTGCGCGCAATCGGTTCGTCCTTGATTCTGTCTCCCTTCTGTTGTTCTTCGACACCATTCATTCTTCCTCCTTCGCCCTCCTCACCCGCGCTGGTCCCACACATCCTGGGGTCTCCACAGTCCAACCTTGAGCCACTCGACCCTGGTCCTCCGCTGCCCTGCCTGTGTCCTACCTGTCCCATCACTCGCCAATCAAACCCCACGGGGCCCGAAGTTGCCTCATCTCAGCCTCCTCATTTCACATTGTGCGACAGCCGTTTCCTACAACTGAACTGCCGCAATACTCACCTGCGTCAGAACACTTCCGCCTGTTGTCACACACACACACACAGCAAGCGTACGACCGGATTACCTTACCGTCCCATCAAATTAGGTTAAAAGCAGGCATTCTGCTTCCCCACCTCCTCACCATCCTCACTCCCCACCATCGAGCACAAGAACACTTCTTCTCCACCTTCCCCGCTCTTGCTTCCTTCTCGTCTGCTCGGTAGTCCTCCCATACCAGCTTCTTCCTCTTTCCACGTCGGCTCACCCCCTTTCCTCACGCCACCAATGACAACTCCTTACTCCGAAAAGAAGGTCGACGCTCTCCACGGCGGCCCCGACTCTCTATCCACAACATCTGCTGAGAAGGACGGCTCGGCCTCGCCTACCAACATGCCACCCACCTTGCTCACCCAAGATGCCGCTCACCCCAGCCGCCAGACTCGGGGTCGCATCTTCACCCCTCTGCTCGCCTACGCCATGTTCGTCGCTGGCATGTCCGCCGCCTCCTTCGGGTACGAGAACTCGGTCATCTCCCCCATAGTCGCCCTCGAGCCCTTTGTCAAAAAGTATCAAGGCTATGACCAAGCCCAAGGTGGTTACGTCTTCTCCACCCGCAACCAGAACCTGCTCATCTCTTTGCCACTCGTCGGTACCATATTGGGCGCCTGCCTCGCCACTCCGGTCCAGAACTTCCTTGGCCGCAAGTGGGCGTTGATGCTCTGCTACGCCTTCTCCATCCCCGCCGTCTTCCTCGAACTCTTCGCACCCAACCTTGGAGCCTTTATCGGTGGTCGACTTTGGAACGGACTCTCGTACGGATGTGCTCTCGCTATCGGCCCTCTCATGCTCGCTGACCTCGTCCCCGTTCACCTCCGTGGTGCTTCCGTCGCGTCGGCAAACTTCCTCACCATCCTGTCCGGTCTCATCGCCACCATAACTGTCTACGGAACCAACAAGATCGACGGACCCAACTCGTACCGCATTCCACTCGCCATCCAGTGCGCCATCCCTCCCATCTTGCTGGTCACCACCTTCTTCATGCCCGAGTCCCCGGTCTTCCTCGTCGGCAAGGGTCGAATGGACGAAGCCCGTCGCATCCTTCGCAAGCTTCGAGCCTTCTCCGATGCCGAGGTCGAGGAGGAGCTCTGGTTGATGAAGAGATCTGAGGAGGAGCGCCGCGAACTCGTGAGTCTCCATCACATGATCGTTCGTGCCTCTGGAGAGCAAAGAGTCTGACTTCCGTGTGTTTCTGTTTGTTTCCTCTGTAGGCTGCCGAGACCCGCTTCCAGGACATCTTCGCCAAGGATCAGATCCGCCGCACCCTCTTCATCGGATCCCTCTTCTCCCTCAACCAGATCTCCGGCATCATCCTCTCAACCACCTACGCCACCCTCTTCCTGTCCGCTCTCGGCGTCGCTGCTCCCTTCACCCTGACCATCATCGCCTCTGCCACCCAGCTCGTCGGTACCCTCACAGCTCCCATCGCCGTCGAGCGCATGGGCCGACGCAGCCTCGCCATGTGGGGCATGGGTTCCCTCGTCGTCATCGACGCCATCGCCGGTGGTCTCGCCTTCGGTCACGGTCCCCAGATCGCCAAGGCTGTTGCCGCGCTCTCCTTCCTCTTCAACTGGGTCTGGACCTCTTCCTTCTACGCCCTCTCCCTGCTCCTCCCCTCTGAGGCTCCTACTCCCCGTCTGCGCAACCCCACCATGTCCTACGCCATCGCTTGGGGTCAGACCACCGCCGTCATCACAACTTGTGAGTACTACAACTTTTGATTCCTTTCACGCCTTCACTATCTTACAGAAGCTGATCCTCCCTCCCTCCACTCTCTCCTTCCCCATCCACAGTCGCGGTCCCCCGTCTCACCAACAAGGACAGCCTCAACTGGGGCGCGAAGACTTACCTCCTCTTCGGTGGCCTCACCGCACTGACCCTCATCTGGTCCTTCTTCGAGCTGCCGGAGACCAAGGGCCGGACCTCCAACGAGATCGACGAACTTTACGCCTCCGGCATCCCCAAGCGGCACTGGTCCAAGCACGTCTGCGCGACCACCGTCAAGGCGCACACCAGACGGGTCGAGGAGGAGAAGCAAGAGCTCGAGCAACAACAGGAGGTCATCGCATGAGCCCACCTCTCTCTCTCACCAACGATCCCCCTTCACGACTTCCTCTCCTCTCTGTCATGTTCATTTTCACACTTCCCCCTTTACAAAGTTATTACGGGCTCCCTATTGCTAACCTCCACCCTGCTCTCTGGGACTTCTCCTTCCCATGTATTCTTACAATACCAAAATGAAATTGAGACCTTCACGTAGTCACGAACATGTGCAGAACTATTACATCCCATCCTACATCCTCGTTCCCACGCAAGGCACACCTTTGTCAGCAAGAAGAGTTGTAGGCTAGCATAGTAGTACTTCACATTATACAAAAGATGAGTACTTTATGGGGATGCCCGAGGCGTAGAGCTCGTCGATCTCGTTGGAGATCCGGCCCTTGGTCTCGGGCAGCTCGAAGTAGGACCAGATGAGGGTGAGGGCGGTGAGACCACCGAAGAGGAGGTAAGTCTTACCGCCCCAGTTGAGGCTGTCCTTGTTGGACAGCCGGGGGACGGCGAGCTTCTGGGTGCTTGGGCAGCTGAAATGTGCTCTTCAGCAGCAACAGAAGCCTCCGTTGAGCATCGAGCCCGGGCCACAGCCTTCGCGCTCATGCAGGTCAAGACGGGACGGATATCTTTCGCTGCCCCCATGAGGGGTGCAGAGGTGAAATGTCACCTTCAGAGTGTAGGAAAAGGATGTATTTAGAAATGAATTCAAATGGTGTGAATACATGTACACAGGGTGCGGGAGGGGGGGAAGCGTTCTCGAGAAGCCAAGGGGGCGAGTCCGGCGCTGCTCTCGATGCTGGAGCGCCGTTGGCGCCTCACGAGGGTCCGCACTCGCGGAAACTGTAAGGGCAGCAAGATCGGCCACCACCTTTGACATTGCGGCAGCATTGGTTCCGGCATCCGAGACAATGTTTCCTCTCTGCCGGATCCGTAAAGACGTCGCATGACTGTAAAAGAAAGTAAATGCGGACCATTTGTGTTGTAGAGAACATGTAGGTGAGTGACAATCCCCGGTCTTACGTTCCAGCCAGAAGGGATACTCACGGGAATGCTGCCGAGTTCGAGGTACCGAGGACAGTTGTTGGCCTGGCAGGTCGCACACTTCTCGTAGCAGAGTGCTGACCAAGAGGGACAGTTTTCGGGAGTGCACCAGGCGGCGTTGGGGATCTGACAGATGTCGTCGCAGGAGGACTGTCAACAGCCAAGAGGTAAGCAAGAGGGAGGTTGTCAGCACGACCTTTCGGTGCCGCAACGAAACGGTCGGTTACCCGGGGTCCGAGTAACTCACAGGACGGAAAGCTTGGGCCAGACCAGCACCGACGAAGCATGCGGAAAGGAGGAAAGTAGTGAGCTTCATGTTTGGGAAATGGTCAGATTCTCTTCGACGATGGAGGGTTGGATAGCGTGAGCACGAAGGAGGGCTCCGACGGGGACAGACGCGGTATATATACGCCTCTCCAGTCCACACGGCGGCGTTCCTAGCACGGAAAGAAGGGGCCGGGCGCAGAATTGTTAGATGGTTACAGAGCTTGATGAAATGAAGGGCGGTCGCCATGTTACTCACTCATTCTCATATGGGAGCAGACTTGCTGATGGGCCGCCTGACGTAGAGTGAGATGGGAGGGACAGCGGCGTTCGAACGAGCACCCGTCTTTGGCCGCCTTTCTGAGTTGATGTTTGCTGTTGCAATGATTGCTATGACAAGGGCCAGGCCGAGCTACCTTCTCTCACCCGTCTATGTTGGAACAGGAGCGACCAGTGGCAGAGAGTCTTGGCCTTCGTTTCGGGGTCTGACTTGCCGCGCTCTCTCACTCTCGGAAGGTGGCTGAAGGAGAGTTGGGTGCGGGTCGAGGAGGCGGTACAAGTGTGTCATCGGGTCACTGTGAGGGAAGCAACCGCCCTTCGGTTCCGTCTTCCCTGCTTTGAAATTCCAGACTTCTCAATCAGTCTAGAGTCCGCGTACATGATCCCCAGATTAGTTTTGATTTCCTTGCCATGAGGGGACGCTTGCGGAAGGAGAGTCAGCAGGTTATCTGAGGGGTTGCAATTGAGAGGACGGATAGAAGCAGAAATTACAAGAAACTTATCCCAGCAGCTTGGTAACGATACCGGTACCGACTGTTTTGACGGAGAACAAGTTTGCCGGATTGGTGAGCATATTGATTCATGAAAATGGGCCATTCCAGAGCGGTAGAGCACGACTTACCAGTCTTACCACCCTCACGCAGGGTGAAACGCGATCCCTCCTCCAGAGCCACATCGTGGACGAGGTCACCGACGAGCTCGATATTGTCACCAGGCATGACCATCTTCTCGTCCGCATCGGGTGTGCCGGGCAGGTGAGTCAAGGAAACGGTCACGTCCGACGTCCGGATGAAGAGTTGTGGGCGGTAGTTGTTGGTGAAAGGAGTGTATCGGCCACCTTCCTCCTTGGTAAGCACGTAGATCTGGGCTTGGAACTTTTTCACGGGCTTGACAGAGCCAGGGAGGATGAGGACTTGGCCACGCTTCACCTGCTCGCGCTTGATACCACGCAACAGAGCACCCATGTTGTCACCCGCCTCCCCGCGGTCGAGCTCCTTGTGGAACATCTCGATACCAGTGAGGGTGGTCTTTGTGGAGGTGCCGAGACCGAGGATCTCGATTTCGGAACCTTTGGTGATGGTGCCTCGCTCAACACGGCCGGTTACGACGGTGCCTCGACCCGAGATGGAGAAGACGTCCTCGACGGGCATGAGGAAGGGCTTGTCAAGGTCGCGGGGTGGGAGCTCGAGCCAGGCATCAACCTCGCTCATGAGCTTGAGGATGCGCTCCTTGCCGATCTCTGGCGTCTTGTCCTCGAGGGCAGCGAGGGCGGAGCCGTGAATGATGGGGGTGTTCTCGCCGTCGAAACCATAGGTGCCGAGGAGGTCGCGCATCTCCATGTCGACGAGCTCGAGCATCTCCTCGTCGTCGACTTGGTCGACCTTGTTGACAAAGATGACGAGCTTCTTGATGCCGACCTGCTTGGCAAGAAGCAAGTGCTCACGTGTCTGGGGCATTTGGCCGTCAGTGGCGGAGACGACGATGATGGCGCCGTCCATCTGTGCGGCACCGGTGATCATGTTTCTGATGTAATCGGCGTGGCCGGGGCAGTCGACGTGGGCGTAGTGGCGATTCGCGGTCTCGTACTCGACGTGGGCGGTAGAGATGGTGATACCACGAGCGCGCTCTTCAGGGGCCTTGTCGATGGAGGCGTAGTCGACAAACTTGCCCTTGCCGGAGGCTTCTGAGAGGACCTTGGTGATAGCCGCCGTCAGAGTGGTCTTACCGTGGTCCTGGAAGAGGTGGGAAGCGGGTTCACATCGCTCAACATTTCCGGGGCGAACAGCTTCTGCAACAGTGGAAAGAGGGAGTACTTACGACGTGGCCGATGGTTCCGATGTTCATGTGGGGCTTGTCACGGACAAACTTGCCGCCAGCCTCGGCGGCGTACGTTCTCAGCTGGCCGACTGATGGATCCGGCAGAGGTAGGAAGAGCGTGTGAGCACTCTTGTTCTCAACTCCCTGGGCCCGCGCAGCTGATAGACCCTGATTGGAACTCACAGGTCGGCTTGTAGGAGACAGCGCTGTTTGCGGCCCTGGAACGAGCGCCGTTGTTGATTCTCCTGGGAGCATTGGCGATGGCCTGTGTGGACTGAGATCGGATCGCTCGGAGGGAGGCGGGTCCGGCCACAGCGACTGAGGAGGCTGCTGGTGAGGCAGCAGCAGCAGCAGCCGATGCGACAGCGCGCACAGCAGGGACGGAGCGAAGCAGGACAGTCATGATGATGGCGGTGATGGTCTTCCTGAAGTCGACAGCGGAACCACCAACAGCAGCATTCACTCCAACCTCGACTTTCTTCTTGATCGCTTCCAGTTTTTCCAGGTGGAAATGCTTACATAAGCTTATTTTGAGAATCGGCACCTGAAAATTGGACTTTTGGAACATCTCTCGGCCGAGACCTGCAACCCAATACGCCCCACATGCAAGATGCAAGCCGGAACGCGGATGAACTGGAGAGAGGCAGAGAGCATCCCGCAGACTGACTGGCTGACTGACTGCTCCGGCACTCTTCCCTCTGTTCCCAATCTTGTGCCTGGCGGGACATGAAATGTTGGACTTCCTGAGGCGTTCTCACTTCTCAGCCTGTCGGGATGACACCCGGCTGTCTGCCTCGCTCTCCTTGCTGTGCTGCAGTGCTTCCATGAGCATGATCCAACACTGACCGGCTACTTTCGTATCTTTTTGACGATCAACATGGCGCATGTCGTATGTATATAAAGACAGCGAGCGTGCCGGCCTGCCGGTGTCTGCCTTCGTCTGGCTGCTTTTCCGTTCACCTTTTCTTCCCTGTGCCCACTGACCCAAGATGCAGGTGTCTGTGTTGTCTCTCGTCGCCTTCGTTGGCGCACTCAGTGTCGCACACGCCGCGACCACCTCGGGAACTTTTACAGGAACGTATTCGAACATCACCAAGTGCACCTACCGCTACGGCCCCACCTTCGTCCCCCAGAGCCAGATCAAGACCTACCATTTCACCAACTCCACCACCGGGTTCTCTCAGAAGACCACCTCTGTCAAGGCCACCAAGTACTACACCCCGACTCCCAGACCCACAGTGACCACCACGACGACCTCGTACACCAATCTCGTCCTTCCCACATCCACAGTCACCCAGACGGTCACCGCGACCCAAAACGCAGCCAATCCCACGACCACCTACACCGTCACCACCCAACCCGGTTTCACTCCCCTGGGCAAGAAGTACCCCACCACCTCTGCCAAGCCCACCACCGCCTCCTCCTCCTCCGCGCCTGCTGCTCGACGAGCGACGACAACCATTTCGAGTGTGAGTCTGCCCAAGACTTTCACCACGGCCGCATACTGCACCACCCAGGTCAAGTTTGTGGTCAGCAAGAAAGCAACCGTCACCACCGGGACCACGACGAGCACGCTCTCCACCGCCACCATCACGTCGACGGCCACCGGCACGGCCACTTACTACGACCACTTTGTGACCACGACCACCACCTTCACCGTGACCGTGCAGCCAACCTACTACCCTGGCTGCAAGAGCGACAACATCGTGTCCAAAGTCCAGATGGCCGACGGCAGCGTCCAACCGATTTCGTACTATTATGATACCGAGCACTTCTTCTCAACTCGCCAGGACATTGTGAGCGCATACGACTGCTGCACTCTCTGCCAGCGTACCTCTGGCTGCCTCGGCTCCGCCTTTATCGCAGACTCGACCGCATACGGCGAATACTATGGCTATTTCGGATACGCAGGCACCGTCTGTGTCCTGATCCCCTCCCGCACCGACGACAAGTGTGGACTCGACTACGACCCCAAGGACGGACCGGTGTACGGGAACGATAACAAGAACGCACCGCCCAACGCCGTCGTGCTCTCGAACGGCAACTGCAACCCCGGCTGGCTCATCGAGCGACTTCGCTTCCCGGGTTGCCCCTACGATGACATTGTCTGCCAGCGTCCTGGAAATGGCTACTGATCGGGGGCATACCACACATGTATATACCCTTCCCCCGCCCAACCGACCTATCACGAAATCCTTGCAGATCATGGGCTAAGAGAAACGACGGTCTTGAAGCCTCATCACCACGGCCCGTTGAACTTTGAAATTTCCCTGTATCCTTATTTCTTGTCCTTCCCAGTCTGACAATCTTACAAGGGTCGCGGGGGATGCATCCCACCGCTGGCTCTGGCCCTCTTTTTTCCTGCCCCAGGAATGAAAAAGTTCCTCGACTCGGGAAAATTTTTGGGGTGGCTGACATCTCTCTCTCTCTCCCCCCCCTCGGAGCGAGAGAAAGAAAAGGGGAGCGACACCTAGGGGGGGGGGGGGGGGCAACTTGCGCCGGAATCCGACTCATTTGCTTCCCTTTCGCTCTGAAGATCGGGTATATTCTCAGGATGTTTTTGCCCGTCTCGTTTGTCCAAGCTCGAGAAAGTCAGAGATAGTTTGAATGCGGTATCGAGCCTTCTATTTCTTGCAATGGTTGGGGGTGGGTGCAGTACTGAGAGTGAGAGAGCGGGGCGTGCGCATTAGAGAGAATGGGACTGGACAACAGATGAGTGGTTGAACGAAATCGAAGGGATGATAGATTGTTGGAGCCTTGCAAGCTTCCGCTTTTGAACAGGCGTGTCGCCTTTTAGATAGGGGGGCAGCCTTGCCGACTTCTACTTGTGTGAGAAGGCGGGAAATCGAGGTACTGAGGTTTCCTACTTTCTTAAAAAGGCGGAACGCCTTCTACGACCACAGGCGGCACTGGCAACTGATCCAACTCGGGCATGACCCTCAGCGAGCCTCTCCACCTCGGACTCGAACAGACTCCACTCTGAGCCCGGCCAATCCCGTACGCATGCTCTTCGGCCCGCCACTCGACCTCTCTGTCCAGGCGCTCCTGCTTGAGCTCGCGCTCGGTCTTGGGCCGGTACGAGCCGCGTTCGGAGCGGGTGGGCTCGCGCTGGCCGCGTTCGAGGGTGCGGGTGTCGGAGAGCTTCTGGGGCAAGGCTTCGTACCACTGTTTACGAGACTTGGCAATCGTGGCTAGCGTCTTGGCGTAGTAAGGTGGGTAGGTCGCCTCGGTGTCCAGACCCCAGTCGACGAGATCGCTGCGGCTGCTGCCGCTGCCCTGATGGGGTACGTCTGCGGCTGTTCCTGCTGCTGCTGCTGCTGCTGCTGCTGCTGTTGCTGTTGCTATGGGCTCGGATCGGGTTGGAGAAGTGAGCGGGTAGAGTGGGAACGGATCGAGATCGCCGTCGTCGCCCTCCTCCTGACCTTGATGATCGGCGGGCAAGACGAGCTCTCGGGCTTGCTCCTTTGTGCCGAGTGCGATCCGGAGCGCAGCCTCGCCGCCCATCCGGACGCGGTCGCGATGGCGGAAAAAGCCGATCAGCTTGGCGGGAATCTTGCGCCACCCGACCAGGTTCTGTTGGTCGACAAAGACGAGGGGTGCGTGTGCGGGGATGGTGGGAGGCGGGGCGAGGAGGGCCGGGTTGATGCCGCGTGCGATGGCGGCTTGGACGGGGTTGAGCACAGGGTCAAGCTTGTGCTCTTCTGATTCTTGCTGGTTTCTATGCGGGGACGATGAGGTTGGGTGTGGTAGATTGAATCTTTGAAAGGCAGGATTGTAGGAGGTGGTAATGGAGGAGTGAGGCGAGAGATTGAGTCTGCTCGGGAGAGGAGCTCCGGCTCCGTCTGCTTCCCCGCTGTAGTCGTCGCTGCCAGTGCCAGTGCCTGCGAGTGGTTTTGCTGCTGCTGCTGCTGCTGCTGGGCCCGTGTCTGAGTTCTCGTCCGGCCCCTGGCTGTCTGGCAGTTCGTCAAAGGCCGAGTCCTCGTTCAGAGCGGCTGCTAATTGGTCGTCTGCATCGATTCGTTCGAGTGGTAAGGTAGATGACCAGCCAGTCTTGAGGGCGTATGCCCACTCCTTGAGGGCGGGTCTGCCGAGGATGACGATGGCTCCATCAAGCTCTCGCTGCAGTTGTTGCTGTGGTGTGAGCGCAAAAGGATTGGTCGGCCCGCTAGGAGGAGCTGCTGATGATGATGGTGACTGTGAGCTGGAGGAGGAGGATGAAGAGGAGAGGTCGTCTGACCATGGCTCGATGCCTGCGAGTTGTCGGCGGCGGGCAAAGATGCGGGAGGTAAGGTCTCTGGCGAGCCCGCCTGGTCTGGTGCCGTGGATGAGTTCCCAGTCGATGGCGGCTGCAACGAGGATTGGTTTTACGTACTTGCGGAAGAAGAGGGTGGTGTTGTCTGGGTCGTCGTCGCCTGGCCACATGGCGCCGTAGACGGCAATCTTGCGTGGGTAGGCCCAGGGCGGGAGTGGTTCTTTTGCGAGATGGGCGACTTGTGAGATGTAGTGTGCTTTGAGTTGTTTGCATTGCTTGCGATCGTCGTAGTACAGGTAGGAGAGGGTGGAGACGGTGAGGAGGAAGATGGACATGTTCCTGGAGGGTGGTCTTGGCTTCCAGGTGAGGACGGAGCGGGGGATGCCGAGATAGAGGAACGGTCTGAGCATGGGCGGGATGGGCCGAGGCGGTGGCTTGGGTGTTGCCTTGGCCGCTACCGCTCCCACTCCCGCTCCCGCCGCTGCCGTTGCTGGTGTTGATGTCGATGTTGATGCTGCTGGGGTGTCCATTGGTTGGGTGTTGGGTGTTGGTGTTGTCGGTCTGAGATCGAGCTGCTGCTGGATCGAGAAGAAAGGCAAGTTGGAATAATAATCCGGTGTGGGTCACGTGGTGCTGTTGTGTGTGTTTATCCGGGATTATGTTAATGCAATATTGGCGCACAGATCTTGACTGAGAGCAAAACCCCAGCTTTCTCCCCACAGCTTCAGCTTCAGCTTCAGAGCGCAGAAAGAGAAAGCATGACAAAGTCGAACGCTGTCAATTGACCGTTCACCTTCTCTTCTCTCTCCACCTTCTCGCTGTTCCTGTCGCTGTCGCTGCTGCTGCTGCTGTTGCCGCCGCTGCTGCTCTCGTTGTCGCGGCAAAAGGTGGGAGCAGACTTCGCACTGGTTCAGCATCATCATCATCATCATCACCCTCATCCCATCTCTCTTCCTCTCTCATCTCATCCATCCACCTTAACATAGTCTCTCTCTCTCTCTCTCTGTCTTACGCTCACCTCCTTCAACCCGGACATCCTCTCTGGCATCCATCCATCCAGTCAGCCCTTCATCACACAGATGGCAGACCAGCCACCAGCCCCACAAGGCGGATCAGCCTCAGCAGCAGCCCACAAGTCCCCCACACAGCCCCTCAAAAGAGCATGCGATCAATGCAACATGAGAAGGTCAGTCTCTCCCTCACATCCTCATCCTCATCCCCGGTCCTCATCCTCTTCTCTCTCTCTCTCTCTCCCACCAGAGTCAAATGCTCACACGAGCAGCCATGCGCACACTGCCTCCGTCTCGGCATCAACTGCACCTACTGGAAAGCAGCACGCGGCAAGGTATCCTCAGGCAAACGCATCGAAAAACTCAGACGCGATCAGGCCATCGCAGCTGCCCAGGCAGCCTCCTCTGGTCCTGGTGGTCCAGCAGCAGCATCATCGTCATCGTCATCTTCTCATCAACATCAACAACAGCAATCACACCCAGGTCCATCCGCTTATCCACTCGGTCACTTTGGTCCACAACACCACCACCCCTCTCCTCCCCAGCCTCCCCTTGCCAAAATGGAGGAAACCTTCAATCAAACTTTGACCGCCGTCGGAGCAGCTGCCGCCATTCAGTACGCAGGGCCTTCCTCTCATTTCCCAGCACCAACCCCTTCCTCCCAGACCTCCCTCTCCCCCAACGGACTGGTCGACCATGCTCAGCATCAGCACCAGCTCTCCACACCCTCCCCTCATCATCAACAGCAATCATATCCTCCTCCTCCTCTCCAGCCACAAGCCGTCTCCAACCCTCCCGCCGGGCCCCTTCCCCTCTCTCGACCAGCAGCAGCAGCGGCAGCAGCAGAGCAAGCCTACCCGACTTCAACACAGTCTCAACACCAGAACCAGGACCAGCAGCAGCACCACCACCACCCGCAACACGTCCCTCCCGCCGTTCATCTGGGCTCAGCCTTTTTCCCCCCAAGCCTCACCACCATCTCACCCTCCACAGCCGCCAACTTCCGCTTGCCCGATCTCTCCACCAGTCTCGTCGACGAATTCCACGCTCAGTCACAACACAGGCTCCCACAACAACCCGGACCCGCCGGACCAGGCTCGCACGGATTCGAGTCTGGTAGCAGCAACAGCAGCAATCACAACTACAACACCAATCCCGCGTCGAATTCGAGAAACTTTTTCGATTGGGGTGTCGGCATGCTTGGTGGAGGTATTAGCACACAGCAGCAGCAGCAGCAGCAGCAGCGAGCCGATACTCCTGCTGGTCCGGCACAACAACAACAACAACATGGCACCGGAATGCGACCGCCTGAAACGCCCCACCTGTACTCTTCTAACCCGAATGGCATGAATGCAGGTGGCGGCGGCGGCGGCGGCGGTCTGAACGCCTCTCACGCTCCTCCCGCTCCCAGCCTCCTGAACTCTGACCTTGCAGCTGCAAACAATGCTCGCTTGAACCTGGCCGACTGGGGAATGGGCATTCTCACCCAGGGACCCGGACCGGCCGCGCTCCAGTCGCCCAGAGGATCCACCACCGGGACTACTCCCTCGATCAGCGAGGGAAGCCGGAGTGGTGCCGCCTCGCCCGCGATTACCACCTCCTTGACTTCCCTCTACTCTACTCATCCAAACCACCACCACCACCACCAGGGTTCGATCCTCTCTGGCGGGCCGAGGAACCGCGCCATCTCGCTCAACGAGTATGTGCCACCAGCAGCAGCAGCAGCAGCGGGCCGGCCCAACGCCTCCGTCAACGCTGCCGCGGCCGCGTCCAATGACTTTGTCTACGGGCTCCAGCAACAGCAGCAACAGAGGCTCGTCCAGGAACAGCAACTCCTACGTGCTCAGCAACAGCGGTCCCATCACGGCGCAGCCACGCCATCGCCAGCATCGAGTGCGTTCCAGCAGGCCCTGGCTGGTAGTGGTGGTGGCGCTGCCGCCGCCTCTCGATCTTCGCATGTGCCCTTGCCGAAATCGGATCAGGGCGCAGGTGCGAACCCACCGTTACTTGCACCTACGATGCAAGGCGTCCTCCCGAGCACGCTCGAGATCTTAAACGGATACCACCCGCTCTCGGACTACATACTGCTCCCGCACATTGGCCTCTATTTTGAGCGTCTGCACCCCATCATGCCCGTCTTCTCCCGCTCCTGGATGTTCTCCAAACTCGACAAGGGCGACCAGCACTCGGACGTGCATTTTGCAGCCATGCTGCTCGCCATGTCCGCCTTTGCGCTGATACAACCCCAGGAGGCCAAAGAGCGCGCTTCGGCGCGCGCGCGTGTGAAAAAAGCAAAAGCCCTGCTCGAGGAATCCATCCGGCTCCGAAACGCAGTCCTGTTCGGGAAGGATCCGAGCCTGGAGGCGACGATGACGTCCTTCTACATGTTTGCCTGTCTGTTCGGGCTCGGGGAGGAACAGGCGGCGTGGTTCCGACTGCACGAGGCCGTGGCGCTGGGCACGCTGTTGAAGATGCACCGCCCAGACAGCTACGCGAGCTTGGAGCGAGACGAGGCCGAGCGCCGGTTGAGGGCCTACTGGCTGCTCGTCATCACCGAGCGCGCGTATTCGCTCCAGCGCGGACATTCGCTTGGCTTCCGCGGCCATCCGGAGGAAGTGACCCGGAGTCTGAAGAAACAGTTTGGGCTCGAGGAGCTTGCGGATTTCCCCCAGTTGCAGCTCAAGCTGTTTGATGCGGTAGATGAGGACTTTGTCGAGTGTTGGAACGGCCACTGTGGCGCTGCTGCTGTTCGGGCGACGCTTCAGGGTAAATCATCATCATCATCATCATCATCATCGGCCATCCTGAGCGCGGCTGGGAGCAGGACCGAGAGCGGAGCGGCTACACCAAACTCCGCAGCAGCAGCAGACAAAAAGAACCGGAAACAGCCGCAGCCCCAGCAGCAGCAGGTCCCACTACCTGAAAAGCTGGGATGCTCGACATTTGATCGACAGCGAGCGCTCAAGCTGTGGGCGACGTTTCAGCAAAGCGAGAAGGAGATTAATGACGAAGTGCTCGCTGCGGAAGCGCAGAACGCGTCCAAGACGTCCAAAGCGAAGGCGGCTGCCGCGGCCAAGAGGAAGGCGGCTGCGGGAGGAGGAGGAGGTGGTGCGGAGGGTACTCCCAGCAGTGACAATAGCGGCGGAGGACGAGCGGGAAGCATCAGTCGGAGCGAGGATGAGCGCCAGGCCGAATTTGAACGACAAAAGATCCAGCTGGCTGACCATCGGATCACGGCTCAATGGCTACTAAACCGGCTCTGGAACCTGTGTCTGACCCACGGTCACATTGATCTCTCCCCTCCTAGCAGTAGCAGTACCACGACGGCCACGGCCACGGCGGGCTCGGCTGCAACGACGACGACGAAGACGACGAATGCGGTGGTGGTGCCTCCACCCTTCCGCCTGGACGCAGCCCTCCGGATCGCGCGCAAGATGCTGACAATCTGCCATGAGCTGGACCAGCCTGCAATGGAGGCGCACGGGATCGGGCTGATGGAGAAGCTCTACGATGTCGCCATGACGCTCGTGCTACTCTGCCGAGACTACCCTGGCTTAGCGAAGCGGATCGGACTGGTCGACCTGAATCTGAAGCGTGGAAACAGTTCTCGCGGCAGCAAATCTGGGAACGACGGCGCTGGTGGTGGTGGTAGTGGTAGTGGTAGTGGCGCCAATGGAGGAGGAGGGGGAGGAGAAGGTGGAAAGAGGAGGGCGGATGGGTCTGGACGTGGATATAGCGAGCATGGAGGTAGGCTGGATCAGGGCGAGGACGGGAATGAGTATGACGATTCGTACCAACCTCCGGCCCTGTCCCCTTCCGTGCCCGGTTTCTACTACCCTCTGACGACGACGACGGGCAATGGCTCGACGACGACGACGACTGAGAACAGCAGCAAGGACGTCGTGTCCGGAATTGTCACCGTCAAACGCGAAGACCAACAGCAGCAGCCCGACGCGACGCCGACGCCGACCTATTCTTCTTCTGCTTCTTCTGTCGCTCCTCGAATGTCGGCCCGGCGCCCGCTCCGTCAAGCTCCTACTGCGATTGAGTCAATTTTGCAAGAGTATGTCGAGATTTTCCGCGCGTTTCGGGCGGGGGACCACCCTTACTTGGAAAAGATGGTTGTTGCGATGAAGGAACTCGCGATCCAGCATGGTGGTGGTGGTGGTGGTGCCGGCACATCGTCTTTGTCGGGCTCTGGTGGTGGCGGTGGCGGTGGAGGAGGAGGAGGAGCAGCGAGCTCGTCGGGCAGCAGGAGTGCGATTGGACAGCGCAGGGTTGCGCCTGTGCCTGCGCAGTCGCAGCATGGAAGATTGGCCGGAGGCAAGGCTGCTGGTGGTGGTGGTGGCGGGAATGCAGTTGCGAACGGGGTAAATGCTACGCTGGCCGCTGGATACAATGCGCCGGATTCGAGTACGGCTTCTCAGGCGGACCGGCTTTCTGCAATGCAGCATGCGTCTGCGTACGTGTTCACGCCGCCTCCGAGCGGAGCAGGGCCGTCCTCGACTGATCCTGGGCCACCAGTATCGTCTTCGTCTGTCGGCCCGGGCAAGATGGTGGAGGCGGCAGCGGCGGCCTCATCCTTCCCCCAGCAGCAGCAGCCGCAGCACGGACATGCTCATCACCACCACCACCACTATCACGTGCTTTCGCCGAGCGGTGGGTCGAGTTCGGGGATGAGCTCGCCTGGGTTCACGATGCTATCATCGATGCCGACGCCTGTGTCCGCCCCTCCTGGAATATCGTCGTTCCAGCAGTCACAGCTGAGTCAGTCTTCGCCCGGTGCCAGTCCGTTCACGCCTCCGTTTGCTGGGGGCCTGACGACGACGACGATGGCAGCAACAGCAACAGCGGCGGGAATGGAATGGTCCCAGATGCCGGAAGATCTTGGATGGCCTTCGATTGAGCATTTTTTGCGCGAGTGTGGTCTGTGGGATATGGCGGCTGTGCCCCAGCAGCAGCAGCAGCAGCAGCAGCAGCATCAGCAATCGCAAGGCTTGGCTGCGGAAGATGGGATCGGACTTGTGGGCGGGCCCGAGGCTTTCGTCGGCCAGGGTTCTCAACAAGATCATCATCATCTTCTTCAGCAACAACAGCAGCAACAGCAGTTTTCGATGGGGCCGTGACGACGACGACTGGCTATCAACTTGTGTTCTTCCCGTTCTCTGGATTCGATCTCTGGATTCTGTAAAGCTACGGTCCGCATCTGTCGGGTGGTCGGCTTTGATCGCCCAGTATTCCACTTTCTGTACCTCTTTCACTCCCTTGTCAGTCACGGTTCGTTCTATGTCTCTCTCTCCCTCTCTCTCTCCCTCCCTCTCTCTCTGTGTGTCTGCTCTGTATCAACACGATCTTCTTTGCATTTCGAATCCCTCTGTCGATCAAAACACGCGCGCCATCTTGCATCGCGTCATCTTCCTGCGGGGAAAAAGGGAAAACATGGAAAGATCGGCGGGCGGCGCGCGTCACAGGAAAATCATGGCACGCGTCTGGAATGCATCCACCCACTTCACCACCACCACCACGTCCATCGCGTCCTCCATCCCATCCACGCACGCCCTCTCACCACCCTCCTCCTCCTCAGCATCATCCAGTAGACCATGTCCTCTGCTCCGTACAAGGTGAGTCACCACTCCATCTCTCACACACACACCCCACAGCAACGCGTCCTTTCCAAAACACAACAGCACCGATAACCCACCATCGATCCAGTCCACACTGCTGACACCCCCTCTTCCCCTCTCTCTCTAGGGCGCGTTGCGTTCCAAACGCAAGGCCGAACTCACCGAGATCGCCGCCAGTCTTAGCATCCCCGTCGACTCCGAGGCCAAGAAGGACGACATCGAGAACCTGATCCGAAACCACTTGCTCGACGACAAGGTCCAAACCGCTCTCCGCAACCACCCCTCCTACTCGGGCCTCTACGACTCCTTCGAGCACGGTCGCGCCGGTCGTTCCTCCGTCGCCGACAGCGACAACTCCGAGTCCGGCTCTCCCGAACGCCAGCTCGCCCGCTCTCCCCGCAAGCACACTGCCCGCGGCTCCACTCGCCTCAACGGCCGCGGCTCTCCCAGCGCCAACGCTGCTGCTGCTGCTGCCCAGGCCAACGCTGGCGCCGCTGTCGAGCACGCCGCTGTGGCAGGCCGTCAAGCAGGCAATGCGCTGACCACCCTCATCCGCCGTGGCTCTGCCCGCGCCCGCTCCTCCATCGAGAACCTGGCCGCTCAGTTCCGGTCCGGAGCTGAGGCCGCCGGCCAGGAGGTCGCTGACGAGGTCGCTGAAGTCCGGGCCGAGGCTCGCTCTGCCACCCGCATCGTCAGCCGCCGGGTGAGCGAGGGTGTGAGCAAGGTCCAGAACGAGGCCGTGGGCGCTTACGAGCGCACCCGCGACTGGGCCTCCGATGCCGAGCATGTCGCCCAGCTCATTGTCGGACTCGAGCTTCTCATCCTCCTCGTCAACGCCACTCCCATCCGCTCCGTCCTGCTCGGCGCCCCCCAGAAGCCTCTGGCCACTGCCCAGTCCGTGTTCGAGGGCGCAAAGCACGCGGCCAAGGCGGCCGGCCACAAGGTGCTCCACCACGAGGCCCAGGCCAAGGCTCACACCCTGGCTGCCAAGCTGTACTCGTACGCGCCCAAGCTGTACGCCTTTGTCCCCTTCCCTGCCATCTACTCGCGCGCCTTTTTGCACCCGTTCGCCCTCTGGGCCGGCCTCACCGTGCTCTTGCCCTGGGTGGCCTCGCATCTGATCACGTTTGAGCACCGCACCCGCGCCACCCGGGCCCACGCCGCCCGCACCCCGGCCTCCGCCCTCGTCTTCAACCTGGTCCGACTCGTCGTGCTCGTCTACCTCGCCCACCTCCTCCCCTCCGACCCGGCCGTGTCCTGGTTCAGCCACCAGGCCTCGGCCATCACCGGACACCACCCGGCTGCCGGTGGGCACAGCCCGCTGGCGCCCCACACTGCCGGGGTGGCGGTGGGCCGAACGCAGGTGCCGCTGAGCGCGACCTCGAGCTCGAGTTGGAAGTCGTCGGTCTCTGGCGTGCTCGGCAGTATCCACCACACCATTGACCTCGCTGGCGACCAGCTTGCCTACGGCCGACATGTCAATGGGGTGCTTGGTGCCGATGTCCAGATTCTCGGCACCTTGCTTGCTCTTGGTGTTGCTCTGGCCGAGCAGGTTGCTCACTAGACTCCCCCCTGTCCTACTGCTCCTCCTCTACTGCCGGTGTAAGCATGGTGTCTGTCTAGGCGGCTTTTTCTCTCTTCTCTCTTTTCTCTCTCTCTCTCTCTCTCTCTCTGTCTCCTCTTCACAAGCGTTTCTTTTACTTATCACGATGATGACGATTGGATACCCAGCCTGCCCTTCAAAACCCCTGCGGCTTTCAAGGCACGAAAAGCATCAAGATATGTAGCAACGAAGATTACCAGTGTACAAAGAACCGGACTCCATCCCTCCTTGCCTCGCGGTCAACTCGCAGCAGAACACAAACAAAGCAAGCACTCGACTTCTGTCCCCCAACTTCTATGACGACCTCAATGACGGTCTAACATCATCTATGCCCACGGCCAGCCGGAGAAGGCCGCCAGCTGCTCCTCTCAGTAAGGAACACAAGAACCTCACAAGCACCCAGCGCGCCCTGGTGGACGGAACCTAGCAATGAGGACCATCGAACGTCCCTCAAAAGCTCGAGATCTTCCTCCGATCTCAGACCAACAGCAGACGCGGATCAACCCTGTGTTCGGGTCCACACACAAGCAAGGCGGTCCACCCTTTCAGCCGCATCTGGCCCCATGAACTCTGTCTCTACCACGCCCTCGGCCCTCCCTTCCTCTTCTTCCTCTTCTGTTTGTCGCTTTGATTGCGCTTGTTTGCCCAGGCTTTTTTGTTCCCGCCTCTCTCTCTCTCTCTCTCTCTCTCTCTCTCTCTCTCTACCTGGTCCGCTCTGGTTTCTTCTCACCCCTTCCTCCCCATCTCTACCCTGTCTCCCATCTCTACCTGATCCCATGTCTTTCCGTTTCTGTAACTGTCAAATATAAAACGAAGATCGGTACAACGAACCGTAGACTGGGATCGGTCGAGATCCAAGATCGGATGAGACTGTTCGGGACGGGATCAACAACGACCATCTCGGCATTGAAAGGACAGAAGCCAGCTCGGACCGCACAGCGGAGGGAAGCAATCATGTCCAGACGCTGCCTTGCCGGCTCTGCATGGCGACTGCTCAACAACGAGCCCACGCGCTCCTCCCTTCCAGCTCTCGTCGTCCCTCCTCCCAGCTTGCACCACCGCGCTTGTCCAGGGCGACGACACTCGACGACGTCCTCCTCCTCCTCCTCCTCCTCCTCGACCACGCTCGACGATCTCCACCGACTCTTGCACACCGTCATAGCCTCGTATCCGCATGAGCACACCCTGCGCATGCCCACCCGGCTTGCGCCTCGCCAGACCTGGGTCGAGCTGACCCAGTCCAAGCTCAAGGAACGCCAAGCAGCAGGACAAGAACAACAACAACAACAGCGAGAGCACGAAGCTTCCCTCGCGCCCGGCGGAGGGCTTCTTGCTTCCCTCTTGGGAGCAGGCAAAGGAGGAGGAGAAGAAGCACGCGCAGGAGTAGCGTCGTCGTCGTCAAGTGAGAACAAAGCGGCGGGACCGTCATCATCGGCGCTGTCGGCGGCCATGCTGGCTCCCAAGCCCATGTCGGCGTCCTACGTAGAGATGTACTTGCCCTTCTCGTCCTCGCCGTCGCTAGTAGAAAAGTGAGTAAAGACGGGACCCTTCCCTCCTTTGCTCTTTCTCTTTTTCCCCATGCGCGCGCGCGCGCGCGCGTCGTGCACCGCTCTGTTATCCTGCAAAACCTCCCTCTGCCCCTCCCACCTTTTCCTATTGCGCTGACAATTTTGCATTTCCGTTCCCCCCCCCAAAACTCCCATCTCTGCACGCACGCACGCACGCGGGGGGTTGGGCGGGTGAATTGGCTCTCCAGATACATAGCAACTTCGGGCCTCGTGCGGCTTGGACTGCTGTTCCAGGACCTGGATACATTGGCGGGCGCATGTTCGTACCAGCATGTGCTCGGAGCCCAGCCTCGCGAGGGAGACTCGAGCAACCCAGTCTATATCGTAACGGCCTCAGTGGACCGGCTTGACATGCTTGAGCCTCTCCGTCCCGAGCTGGATTATCGACTCTGCGGACAGGTGAGATCTTTGGGGGGACGGATTGGTGGTTCTTATGCGCTCCCGGCGAGGGGAAGAGGGAAACAAAAACAAAAGCGAACCTGGGAAGACTGACTAGGCAATTTCCTTTTTTTTTTGCTCGCCCGTGGACCCCTTCTTTTCCTTTGCCGTCCTTCACAATGATGTGGGGAACACCGCAGGTGATCTATACTGGCTCCTCCTCACTCGAAGTCCTGGTCACAGTCGACCAAATCGAGTCAACCTCAACCAAGTCTCCGGGCGAGTATCCGGAGACGGTAAAGACGTGCCTGACCGGCCGCTTCACCATGGCCGCGCGGAACGCGCTCACTCGCCGGGCTCAGCAGATCCCACCTTTGGCGTTGAACACGGAGGCCGAGCGTGCGCTCTTTGCGGTGGGCGAGGAGCTCAAAGCGCGCAAGAGGGAACACTCCCTGGCAAGTTTGGAGAGGGTTCCGCCTACCCAGGCCGAGTCGGCCCTGTTGCATCAGCAATATCTGGAGGATGAGTTCGCCTTTGCCCAAGAAGCTGCTGCTGCTGCTGCTGGTAGTAGTAAAGATTTCGTCCTCAAGCTGAGCGCTGGGCCAGAGGAGGCCGCTAAGCGTGCAGCTACCTTTGAGCCCGTGCCGGCTTCGTCCACTGTGCTGACCAGCTCCGCGCACATGGTGGGTTTTCTGTTTTTCTTGAATAGATCAGTCCTTAACTCTCAGAAAACACTGGTCTGGACATCCTGATTGACGTCTTTCCTCCTGCGTGTTCTCTGGATGACAGCACCCGAGCCATCGCAACGTGCATGCAAAAGGTTAGGGGAGTGTCATCAAGGACACAATCATGTTCAATGACCCCGCGTTTCAAGTTGCGGACTCAACTTTGACTGACCCCAAATCCTGTTTTGTCCTTCTCTCGCCGCACCAGTATTTGGAGGCTTCTTGATGAGACATGCGTACGAGCTCGCATGGATGTGTGCAGCCCTTTTCAAAGGCGGCTCCTCTCCTACATCATCCTCCTCCTCTTCGGAACCATCAAACCAACAGCAGCATGCAGCCGCGTCATCAGCTCCTGTGCCAGTGCAGTTCCTCGCCTTGGACACCCTGTCTTTCCATGCACCCGTCGAAATTGGCGCCATGCTGACTCTGACGGCGCGGGTAGACTACTCGGAGCACAAGGGCGGGGCTGCTGCTGCTGCTGCACACGCCGGTGACAAAGGTGTGCCCAGTGCGGCTGGAGAAGATATCAACGGCGATGGACATGCTGAAGATGTGGCTGCAGTTTCTGTCGTTGCTGAGGTGAGTCTTTCAGTCGACGGATGACCTCGCCCCTTTCTGGATTTTTTGGGCCGCGGTGCTGTGACATCAGAGACGTTTATGAATATCTGAAACCCACCTTCCATGCCTTTCCGCGGGTACCCCTTCCCCCCCCTCCCCCAATTGCCTCTCTCAGGTCACAAATATTGCGACAGGCGAGACGAGTCGAACGAACACTTTTCGATTCTCCTTTGCTTTGGCCTCCTTCCACGGCAGCGAGGCAGCGGCGGCCAGGCATGGAAAGATGAGCACCGTGCAGCGGGGCAGGAGGAGAGTGTCTCCGCGAAGCTACGCGGAGGCGATGGAATGGATCGATGGGAGGAGGCGGATCGCTGCGGGCCGTGAAGTGCGGCGAGGTCTTAGATGAAAAAGTATGTTCTCAAGAACCCCTCTCCAAAAAGAGAGAACTCCAAGAAGTCACAGAAGAAGAGAATTTGCCTCAGCCTCGATTGCACACATGATTGGAATTACTGTGATGACTTCTGTCCGTCGACTTGGGGTATGCTGATACGCAAAGCAGGGACAAAGGCTTGCTCGTGAGAGTTACAAGGGACGTATTTAATTTTATTCGTCACGCTCTTTGGCCGGGTCGTGGAAGTGCAGTCATGATGATTCGTGGTGCAAACATAGAAGAACGCCTGGCTTTTTAGGCCGAGAGGGTGGTAGAGAAGAAGCCGAGAGTCAGGGCTGCGACCGTCAGAGCTGCGAGGTAGGCCTTGGACGTGGTCCCGCCTGCACGCGTGGAGGAGCCCTTGAGACCTTGAGTGGGTGGCTTGATGACCTGGAGGGGTGGAGAAAGTGCGATCAGCAAAAACAGGGCAGGCAAGTATAAGAATGTCGAGAAGGAAACCCCCTCGCTCCAGAGCTTTTCCTTCCAATCAACTTACCGGCGTGGCAAAGAAAGGGGTCAGTCGGGCTGGGGCGGTCTCGGTAAAGGGACCACCGATGACAGTGGCCGTGGTGAAGTAGCTGTCAAAAGCGCTGGTCGGGATTGGCCATGTGCCGGTATAGACCAATCCGCCGGGGGCAGTAAAGGAGACAGTCGTCGTACTCAAGGTGACCGTCGTAGCACTGTTCCTGATGACCCACTCCGAACTGTCGGTCTGGTTGGTGAGCTCGCCGTTGAGCTGATCGCACCAGGCCACCACTGCGGCATTGTTCGGCAGCTTGAGCTGCAAGAAGGAGTGCAGCCTCTGAACGTCTGGGTACTGCTGTGGGGTAACAATGTCGGAACCTTGGGTGGCATTGGCGAGGTAGCCGGAGCTGCCCTTGAACTTGCCCTTCTTGTCGTAGGCGGACAGGTAGCAATATGCGAGTCCGGAGAATGTCGAGTTTTCGTGAAAGACTAGATTCGAACTGTCAAGGGGCTCTGCAGGATAGACCTTGAAGGAGTGCAGCATCGACCTGGGGTCGTTCAGAGACGTTGGAGTCGGACTCATGGTGGGTGAGGGCACCAGCGCTGTTGGGAAGGGAGACCAAAAGGGGGGAGGATGCTGAGGTGGAAGCAGGCAGAGAGATGATTCCCTCTCTTATGTATGCAGATCTCCTGCACATGCGCCAACGATCATCGGCGTCAAGCGCGAGGAGGCGGTGTGACATCCATCGTTCAGCGTGCTCGGTGCTGCTGTGTGGGAAGCTCAAGGCTTGGCAGTGCGAAGGTAGCCTCGGTGTTAGGCGTGGACTCATGCGTAGGCGGATATTCTCATGGTGAGAGGGAGGCGAATGCTGCAGACAATGCTGTGCACACTCGTCGGTGATCTCTCCTGCACGCATCCAAGCCCAGCCCAGCCCAGGTCATCCGTCCCTCTGTCCCTTTGCAGCACCTTCCCTCTTCACAAGCATTCGCTTCGGTCTGGACGACCAGACTTCCTTGTCCCGGCCATCATCGAGCGTCGGGTCTCGCGACCAGAACAGAAGCAGGTTGGAGCCATGGTGATCTGTACTTCGGCTACACCTTCACAATTCCGCAGGTCATCTATTTGCACAATCAAAACCAGATGTCTGTCGAAAGTACGCGTGCGAAGTGTGTTTCCCATTCTCATTCCCGTGACCGTGTCTTAGTTACCGAGTCGTGGTTCCTTGTTTTGGTAAAGTATATGGGCATTGGCCCTCTGGATGAACGCAAGGCTCAGGCAGTCAGAGTGTAGAAGAAGCCGAGAGTCAGGGCCGTGATGGTCAGAGCTGCGAGGTTGGCCTTCGAGCTGGACCTGGAACCTCCAGACTTGCCAGCCTGGGGAGTCTGGGTGGGAGGTTGGATGACCTGCATGATGAGACGGCAGTGCAAATGTGTCAACAAAGGCTGCTTGCCCAGGAAAAACGGCAACAGCGCAGTTCCTTTTCTCCTTTTCGAATCCGTGATTCAAACGCGTCAATCATACTCACAGGCTGCTTAAAGAAGGGAGTGAGTTGGGGTGGGGCCGTCTGGCTGAAGACACCGTTGGTTCCGTTTGGTGAAGCACCGGCGGGCGCCGGCGACGACGCCGATGCCGAGGAGGTGTTCAAGGTGAGCGTACCAGCATCGCCTTGCAACACCCAAGCCGAGGTTGCCGCGTCTTGGGTGAGCTGGCCGTTGAGCTCGTTGCACCAGGCCAAATACGTCGTCTTCACGTCTTCGTCCTCGACCTCGACAAAGGAACGGGATGAGGGTGCGTCTGGAAGAATCTGGGGCGCAATCACGTCGGATCCTTGGGTGGCATTGCCGAGGTATCCAACGGTGGATTCTGGATTGTTCTTGCTGTCAAAGGCGGACACGTAGCAGTATGCGAGGCCGGTAAACGTGGAAGTTTGATTGAAGATCACCTTCAGATTCGGCGCTGTGGGTACGTCGCGAACGGCGAAAGAGTGAAACATTGGACCGGAGACGGATCTGGGGGTAGGAGTCATGGCGAGGGGACTGAGAAGTGATGCCGAAAGAACGCAGCTAGGGAAGAAATTGTGGGAAGACGAAAGCGGAGAAGGACAGACAGACTTTCAGCAGGAGGGGCAGAAGATGATCAGCAGACACGAGGTGAGCTGTTGCTTTATGTTCGCGATGGGGGTTCATTCTGTTCGCACGAGGAGCGCAGGGTGTCCTTCTCACTTCTGGCTGTGCTGATGGTGTGATGGTCTCTCGGCCGTCGGAGCTGCGGGAGGGGGACAAGCTTATCAGGCGGACAAAGCCTTGAACCGCATGCTTTCTTGCGCCCGCTGGTAGCTGCACGGGTACGCTGAGGTCCCTGCCGTGCGGGAACTGTCAAGACTCGGCCGCCGTGACTTTGTCCGTATCGTCAGCTGCAAAAAGAAAGGCGGCCTCTCTTCACCTCTGCGCACGAATTGACACGAAAGCCGGTCAAGTTCATGCATGCACGGGAAGGATCAGCGCAGATTGCTCTCCTTCTCGTCCGATATCAGGCGCATGCTGATTTGCATGTGATCAACTTGGTCAACTCGGTCGCAGCTGCCGGCGGTTCCTTTCCCTTTGTCTTCCTGATGATTTTCCCACAAGTTGGAAGAATCAAGGTGATTCGGATCAGCCTGATCCAAAACCCCCAAGGGGCAGATCGTGCATTGCAGAGTGCAGCGATAAGGAGGACTCGATCTCGGTCTTGTCTCAATGCTTCTCTGGCAAGTCGTCAAGGGTTGAGGTAGAAGCCAAATCGAAGAGCATCCATGGCAGAGCATCAGCTCAGCTGCTTTGGGGACGTCAAGGCAGACGAGCCCGTGTAGTTCGCGGCGATGACTGGTTCGAGCTTGAGAAAGATCGACGCTCAACATGGACTCGGATCTCTCCTCCCGCACTGTGTCCATGGCCGCTGCTACTACTGCTCCCACCACCTCCCTCCCTCGAAATACTCTGCCTTCGATCCAAGGGCGCGTCGGCCCTCCGCAGATATCCCGTATTGGGATTGTCAGGATCTGCTGGATTGTTGGTGAGCGTCATCGGACCGATGGTACCTTCCTCCGGCCTCAATCCCGCAGCAGCAGCAGCAGCAGCGGCGGCGGCGGCGCTTTCGCCACCAGGGTGAGAGGTGTGAGACCAGGTGGTGGTGGTGGTGACATGGTCAAAATCCGCCTCTAGGCTGGATCTGCTTCGTGGCCGGCCATCGGGTCGACTTTGGACTCCAATGCTCGCGCTCGTCACTGCCGCACCTCCTGCCGCCGATTTCCGGTCTGGCGAAAATACGGTCGGGTCGCCGACTCTACGGGGCAGCTCTAGCGGCCCGAGAGTTGCACTAGGTATCGAGGTGGGTATGCTGAATTTGGGCTGGTTCCAGGATGTCCTACGCACACCACCACCACCATCGAAACTGTACCCACTCTGCAGAGCACTAGAACCAGAGTCGTGAGAGAGCTTTTCCATAATCTCCGAGTCTGGCGAGGTAGGTGAATGCGCCTGTTCTACGTCGTCCTCTTCGTCAAAATCCAGCATTGTGGGAATCCGCCGTCGCATTTGCTGCTGCTGCTGCTGTTGTTGTTGTTGCTGTAAGTGCAGGGCCTGTGGGGAAGCAAGGCGCGCGCTGTTGAGTGATGAGGCTGGCCTCATACTGTGATCATAAAGCGGCGAGAAGAGGGTCTCTTGGGCCAGACAGTACGCGCACCGCTCCCTGCGCATCGCATCAAACGAGATGATCTCCCCCGTGGTGCTACTCGAGGCCGATCCAAAGCGATCGCCTGCGGGTATCCAGACGGTGGCGAAGAGCAAGGCATAGATCTGAACGTAAGCGTTGATTGCGACCAGGATGGTGATCGTCTCTTGTTCGGGCTTGAAGGGCTGGACGAGGAGGACGATGAGGCTCATGATACAAGGCATGACGAAAGTGCTGAGAGATGCGATCACGAGCCTCCGTACTCGGGCGAGAACAGACTCTAACACAAGATCATATGAAGAACGGAGAGCGTTCAGCACTGGTAAGGGGACTGGACGTATGCAGTCTTTGTGCGTCTACTCACGCTCTGGAACATTTCTCAGTGTCGGAACACCTGGTCTGAGCCTGTTCCTCTGCTGAGTCAGTTTGTAGATGAACAGGCTGGAGCAGAACATGTTGTCGCACGTCTGCAGAATGAGCTCCGAGTACATGTATGGGTTAGGTATCACTGCGTGAACCACGAGGAAAGGTCCAAATCGATGTGCCTTGTGGATGAAATCGACGGCGAAGAGAATGATGCAGACCAGTCGACCGACCTTGAGGATGATAGGAATGCCGAGCAAGATGGACCGTTTGACGAGAGCTTCTGTCTGGGCTGGAAAGACGGCCCCGAGTCGGAGCAAGAGGATACCATCTGCTACGAGGGGCACGAGCTGGTTCAACGAAGCAGATGCGGCAACGAGATCAATGCTGAGCCTGTGTGGTGAGAAGATGGCCAGGATGTTGGCTGCTGCACTACATGTTGCGAGGGCAATGCCGAGGACGAGTACGGCCACATTGAGTCTGTAGACCCATGTTCGATGTTTGATGGGGGAGAGGAGCAGAATGAAGAGTAGGACAAAGAGCGGGGACGCGAGGGAGGTATAGAGTGCTGTAAAGACGAAGGGCGTCTTGAGTTGGGCGAGAGAGATCACCTCCGGATCGCCATCGGGTCCTGTGGATGGCGAGTGGTAAGGGTTGTGTGGGAAGTGTGAGGTATCTGGAAATTTGAATGGATTGTGAGTCGTGTCTGGAGGGATGTATGGGGTGTAGGGCGGGTTGATGGAGTCCAGTCGACGAGCGGTGGTGCTGTTGAGGTCGAGAGCCTGACCTTCTGCCCCGGTCGCGATCGCGAGAAGGCGAGAGGCGAGAGGCAGGAGGGAGAACGGAGCGCGTATGTGTGGAATGATGGGGAAAGCTTCCTTGACATCCAGGAAGCCTCAGTGATGGGCTGGATTGAATGGACGAGGAAGGCTGCCGAATGGAGGTGAGAAATGTGAGCTGAGAACAGCAAACAATGCAGATGACCAGCAAATGCGTGAAGATGAAAGACCCAGAAGCTGTAGGAGAAGGAAGAGGATGGTGACGGTCGTCCACTTCGAATCGTGATCATCTGCTGGCTCATCCTGGTCCCAGATCTGCTTGCCCACAGAGAACAGTCAGCTGGATCCATAACAGCGAGGCATCTATTATTGAACGCCCTCCCTCTGGCGCTGTTCCTCGGTCGCAGTGTTCAGCCCCGTCTCGCCTTGCATCGCATCGCCTCACCTCGCCTCGCCTCTTGCCTTGCTCAGGGCCAACCCTAACACCCGGGGGTTGGCTGGCGATGGGCTGCTCCCAAGTGACGTTGTATGTGACTTTGGGAGGTGGGCCACCGACTCACCACGTGGCCTTTGATCAGATCACGTGGTGCGATCTCGTCCCACCACCCTCCACGAAGCACGGACAGCATCTTCTCAACTGGGACCCAAAGGCTGTTCGCAAGCAGACCTTAGCATTCTTCCACCTCAACCATGCTGCTCACAAGACAAGAAGCCAAGGCCTTGCCAGCCACCCGCTGGCTTCTCGCTCTCCTTCTCCTCGCCCTTTCCTTCCTCTCCGCATCATCAATAGCGAGCTCCATCGGCAGATCACCATCAGCCACCGGCAACCGAGTCCTCATCATACACGATGCAGCCATCAAGCACTCTCTCTCCACGCTGTCCTCCATCCTGACCGGAAGAGGATACCAGCTCACGTTCCGAGAGCCTACTGCCTCCAAGCCCGCCCTCGTCGAATACGAGCAGCCACAGTTCGACCACGTCCTCCTCCTGAGTAGCGGCACCAAGACCTTACCCTCCGACCTTTCCGCCCAGAAGCTCGTCGAGTTCCTTCGCGGTGGTGCCGGCGATGACAGTCCGTTCAAGGGCGGCAACGTCATCTTTGGTCTCTCTGCTGACTCACTCACTCCTGCCCTCCGAGACCTGGCCAGGGAGTTCTCGCTCGAGTTCCAGGATCGGGGTCTCGCCCTCGTCGACCACTTCCGCACCGCTCCCGGAACCGAGTCCGACGGAAAGCACACCTCCGTCCTTGTTGGGGGCGCACCCGTCGATTCCAACACGGGCCTGTACGCCGGCGGGCTGGTTTCGAACTCGGTCATCTTCTCACCCACCACGCTTGCCAAAGTACAGGCTCAGCCCATCGTCTACAAGGACGGGACTGTGCATCAGATTGGTGACATCCCCTTTGCTTTCCCACTCATCTTCCCGCCTGGATCTTCATTCGCTGCTGACCCTTCCACGGGTGCTGAACAGCCGCTTGCGTCCTCGGGTGGTGGGGACGTCTTGACTGGATTGGGTCCCTTCCCTCCCGTCTTGCTCGGAAATGGAAGCACGGGCTCGGGAGGTGGACAGGGTGCCATCGTCCGAGACGAGGGCGTGTCTTCGCTGGTGAGCGCATTCCAGCTGGCTGACAACAGCGCGCGCGCCCTCTGGGTCGGAAGCAATGCTCTCTTTTCCGACGAGCTTCTCTCTGACAAGTCGGCGAGCAGCAGCAGCAGCAACCGGGCCGTGCTTGAGGACCTGCTTAGCTGGGGTCTTCAGGAGCGTGGAGTGCTCAGGGTGGTCAGCACCAGCCATACCCGTGTCCGTGCTGGTACGAACGATGTCCGTCCTGCATACGAGGGCGAGGGCCGGGAAGGTGATGAGGGCTTTGGTGAAGGTCAGAGAATGTACCGGGTCAAGGACACCGTGGTGAGTACTTTTTTTTATACTCCTGCCTTACCATCCAGCCTGTGCTGCTCATGCTGAGGAGTTCTGTGTCTACAGACATACTCGATCGAGCTGGAGCAATACACGTCCAAGCTCGGCTGGAGCCCTGCCCCTCGCGATTTGGACCTCCAGGTGACCCTGCACATGATCGACCCTTACATCACCGTTCCCCTGCACGCCATCGATGCCGATGGATCCAGTGCAGCCCTTTCCAAGCTCGAGGCGCCTTCTTCCACGAACACCAAGTCGACCACCACGTACACGGCCACCTTCCAGCTCCCCGACCGACACGGAGTGTTCAGCTTTGTGCTGAGCTGGCGGCGTGCGGGTTGGACATACCTGAGCACGAAGGACACGGCTCCAGTCCGACCTTTCAACCACGATGAGCACCCACGCTTCTTGAGTGCAGCTTGGCCCTACGTGGCCGGCAGCTGGAGCACCGTCGCCGGCTTTTTGCTGTTTGTTGCTGTCTGGGTGATGTTGGACTGGAGTCAGCTCGGAGGTGTGGGCGCTGGCCGGGGAGCAAAGAAGGTCAAGACGGCCTAGAGCATCGAGACCAGTGATCCGTTTCAGGAATCGCTCCTCTGTGGCAGCAAGGCAAAGTCCGCCTTATGGATGAAAAAGAATACCCGTCCCATCGCAGCTGATCGGCTACCGTCGGGGCGGCATGCTCACCATGCTGTCATTTGTGCACTGGTTTCAGTCTGAGATGATGACCTAGGAACTGCCCAGTCGTCGAGCTGCTGTAACAAGGAATGAAAGCGGACGCGGGTGTTCTGTTCTGTTCTCTTCTTCCACACCACCCGTCAAGTCGGACGAGACTCTCATGGATACATACGACATTCAACAGCGGCGCTGACCACCTTACTTCCCTATCACGCTGACCTGAACTTGACCTTTAGCGAGCAGCAAGTCGGCAACTCTTCGACCACTTCACGGCCATGAGGTTCGCTTATGTACGGCGATGATCCACAAGGTTCTGTCCGTCAATAAGGCACACGGCCCAGTTCAACACCGTGACATGCTCAACCCTTTCTTGGCTCACTCTTTTCCGCAGAAGCGAACAAACCGCTTTCAAAGCTTAAGCATAGACATCCCGCAGTAACATCAGTGAAGCGCGTGCTCCCTGTTGACTCAAATGGGGTGGATTTGTATCGAATTGGACGGTCCGCTTTTGCGTGTGGCGCTCTCAGCTCGCCCCGAGACAACACAGTAGCCACGAGACCCCCGCTGATCCCTCTCCATCTCATTCAGTTCAGGGTAGGATAGTAAGTCCAAGTCATTGCCCCAGTGATCTTCTGGTCTTCAAGGTAGCATAGTTGCACCCTTCACCATCCACCTTAACCTCAAAGCTATAAAACTCAGCAAGTCGACCTACTGGTCGATCATGTTCCGCCATCCACAGCTCACTCCCACACTTACCACTCTGCACCCAGCTGCCTTTCGCAGACCCCTCAGCACTTTCCAAAAAACCTTTTGCAGTCTCAGCCCGACACTTCCATAACCAACAATGCTTTTCACTCGCGCCGTCCTCTTCGCCGTCCTCCTTGCCACCGCCGCCACCGCCGCCACCGCCGCCCCCACCATGAACGTCCGCGACGGAGACGGTCAAGCTCCCGGTTCTTCCGATGACCAGGCCGACCGAGCCTTGCGTGAGTGCACCCATTCCGAGCCCGTTCTCTTCCACCTCTTTTCTGACCCGAGAAACTCACGTCATCATCCTTCGTCCTTCTCACAGGCGCACAGGCGTTGCGCAACCAGCGGATGCGAGAGGCCCTCGAGCGCGAGCAGCGCCGTCAAGCTGAGCTCGCCCGTCAGCGCGAAGAACTGATGGAACGTCTTCGCCAGGCCGAGGCTGAAGTTGCGGAAATCACCCGGATCCACTTCCCCCGTCTTCCCTGATTCCATCTTTTTTTCGCCAAGGTCGTCAAGGTCCACCCTTCCCAGGGTGCTGTTGGTCATCCAGTCCACCGGAGTGGCTCTTTGTTCAAATTCCCCCTTTTCCCCCCCTTTCAAGTCCCACTTCTCACCCCTGTCCAATTTGTTCTAACGCAAAGACATGATCAGGAGCGCGTCTCTCCCCCACCACCCATCTTGCCTGTCTCTTCTTCAGTGAACCTGTGATGAGAGTTGTCTGCAAGTGTTGGTGTCACGTGAGAGCAACACGTTCCCTGCACGTTTGGTCCGTCGTCATCGTGCTGGTCTTCCAAAAGCGGGGGGCCCATCATCGACGAGCACGACGACACCACCGACGAGGAGGGAAGGGACCACGATGCCGTCTGCCCTGCTCCCAGCCCGGGACATCCGCCTCCCACCGCCAGAGCCAGAGCCACAGCAAGGAGCAAATGCGCATCACGATGACCACGACTCCCACTCCCACTCCGAAGACGGAGAGTCGCACTCCTCTCATTCCTCATACCAACGCAGACACGCCCCACCCGATGCACCTCCCCCACCCACCTCCCTCGGCCCACCTACTCTTGCCGCACTCTCTCTCGTCTTCCTGCTCCTACTCTATCATCTCTTCGGACTCGCGCTCTTTACGCGGGGATTCCTACTCACCCGGAGGCAACTCGATGGCATTCGGTCCCAGGCGTGCACAACTCCAGCGGCAGCCTCATACATACCCACCCCCCCTGCTGGCTATCACCAAGGAGCGGATCTAGACCCATACTGGTCAGCTCTGGGACACGGCGGGAGCAACGAGCAGCAGGCCGAATGCACCATGCCTGCCTCACACACCTTCGACCGAGCCGTAGTGCTCATCATCGACGCTCTCCGGTACGATTTCCTTGCTCCCATCAACAACAACAGCAGCAGCATCACTAGTGCTGATGCAGAGTGGCGGCCGCATCCTTACCAACACGGCCACCTCTCCTTACCAGCCGAGCTGCTCAGAATACACCCTTCCCATTCCTTCCTCTCGCACTTCCATGCTGACCCGCCAACCACGACGCTGCAACGGATCAAGGGGCTGACAACGGGTACGCTGCCCACCTTTATCGACGCCTCGGCCAACTTTGGAGGCGGACAGCGTATCGAGGAAGATAATTGGATCGACCAGCTCCGCGACTCGAGCGGGAAATCAGGCAGCAAGGTCATCTTTGCGGGTGACGATACCTGGATGGGCCTCTTCCCCAACACATTTGACCGCGCCACACCTTTCGACTCGTTCAATGTGCACGACCTCGACACTGTCGATCGCGGCGTCAGGAGGGTCCTTGAGCCATATCTCCGTCGTAACGGCCCCAATGAACCCAACCTGGCGACCACCGAGGAAGATTGGAGGCTACTGCTCCTTCACAACCTCGGTCTGGACCATGCAGGACACCGCTTCTCTTCAACTCACCCGAGCATCAAGCGAAAACTCCTAGAGACCAACGAGCTCGTTGAGGAAATCATCAATAACCTCGCCAAATCTTCACAGCAAACACGGGCGGCTCAGCCTCGCACGCTGTTCGTCTTGCTCGGAGATCATGGCATGGACCCGCAGGGTGACCACGGCGGAGATGCTGAGCTCGAGGTCGGAGCTGGTCTCTTCATATGGAGTGGAGGCGGACAAGAACCAGTCACTTTCGCCTCTGAGGGTCATCCTGACATTCGCAGCCTGCTCTCATCAACGATGACATCGTCTAACCTCGTCCCACCTTCCCGACTCCCGTTCTCCACCCTCGGCCCAGCCTCCCTCACACATCGTTCCGTCGCCCAGATCGACCTGGTGCCGAGTCTGAGCCTGCTCATGGGCCTACCCATCCCCTTCAACTCCCTCGGAACCGTCATTCCAGAACTCTTCGCCGCTCCCTCTCTCTCACACGGAGCTGCTGACCCAGGCACAGACTTGCTCCTACGTGCACTCCGACTAAATGCACATCAGATTCGTCGATACTTTCAAACATATTCGTCCCGTGGCAACAACAAGAAAGGGCACGGAGACGGAGGAGGAGGAGGAGGAGGAGGACCAAACGACATGAGCACTAGCGGAGGGCTCGGCGGCGAGTTCGAGTCTGAGATTGATCGGCTCTGGGCAGAAGCGCGCAAGGCGGACGCATACTTTGCCTCAGTTGCTTCTGCTGCTGCTGCTGCTTCTTCTTCTTCTCCCTCTGCTGCGGCCATGACCACAGTAGACGAGGCGAGAAGGGCGGCTTCAAGCGCGTATTTCGCCTACACCCGCGCGAGCTTGACGCATGCAAGGAGCGTATGGGCCACCTTTGACATGGACTCGATGCTGAAGGGCTTGACCCTGTTGGCTGTTGGGTTGGCGGCAATCGTGGCCGTTGTGCTGGGCGAGTTGGGGAAAGAGGAGCGGGTGGGGGTGATAGGCGATGGATTGGCCCTGGTCTCCGAGGACGAAAAGGGGCAGGATCAGGCTGGGATGGTACGGGTGTCCAGGAGGGTGTGGCGAAGGGCCATCAGGGCCTTTGTGGCTGGCGCTGTTGTGTCGTTGCCGGTTTGGGCAGGACTGGCATCGGTCCAAAATTCGGGCCTGATCCAGCGCGGATGGAGCGTGCTTGAGTCGACAATGTATTCCGGTGCGCTCCTCTCTGGTCTGGCCCTCGCTCTCGGCCCCGTCTTCTCCTCCTCAACCTCAGCATTGTTCCCCCGCTCGGCTCCAGCCTCCTTCAAGGCAAGCTACCAAGCTCTTGGCAGAGCCGTGTCCACGTCGCATTCGACACTGCTACTGATCGGACCCGCCTTGGTCCATGCCGCTCTATTCGCATCCAACTCGACGATCCTGAGGGAGGACTTCATTGTCCTGCTTGGCCTAGGAACCGTCTTGCTGGGGATGTTTCTCTCGCTCGCCTCTCGCTTGCCTCGGACTTCCACAGCTTCCGCGAGTCTGCAGCATTCCGTCGCCAACGAAGCAGGAGTGCGGATGTCTCGACGCGATTTTGTGCTCGTCAAGGCGGCGGTGTTGGGTGCTGTCATCCTCGCGTGCGCACGGATGGGACGATATGGCTCACTGTGCCGCGAGGAGCACGGTCCGATGTGCGTGAGCAATTTCTACGCCTCTGTCCCACAACCTCGAGTATCTATGCCCTCTGCGGCGGGCGGGATCAAGTTTGGGGACACAGGCGGGAGCGGAGCAGTCGGACTGCAATCAGCAGATGTGAAAGGAGAGGAGGCGCTACATGTGCTGGCTCCTCACATGAGCGTTGCGGGTGGGCTGGCAGCTGTAGCTGAGGGCGGAGCGACAAACTCGATCCCATCGATCCTCTTTGCCTACCTTTGCGCACTCTTCCTTCCCTCGATTCTGCAGACTTTGCTCGTATACGCCCGGTTTTCCGGCGAGCGCTCGGCTTCAACGGGTGGGACCAGCAATGTTGGTGTTGCGCCTCGGTTCTTGAACTGGGTCGTACGACCAGCGCTACTGGCGGGTGCAGGACATTGGGCCGCGGACCGTCTCGCGGGAGATGCAGGATCGAGTGCGGCTGCTGCTGCTGCTGCTGCCACTGCCGCCAAAGGAGCTGCCGAGGCAGCAGCGAGCGAGATCTCCAGTACAGCCGAGTGGGCTGCGTTTGGAGCCATCTTCGTGGGTCGATGTGCGGCTGTGTTCTTGGTGGTGGCCACACTCTTCTGGCTCCTCGCCCCGCTCTGTATCGAATTGCGCCAGGTCGACGCGCCCGGTCCTGCAGGCGGAGTCGGTCAGCAAGGTCAACAGCAGCAGCAACAACAGCGAAAGCAGGTCCAACTGCTCGGATTTGGCAACGTCTTCGGCTCGACCTACCTGCTGCTCGTGTCAGTCGTCTTTGGAACGCTTTTCCTCACCGCTCAGCCATCCGGGCAAGTCACACTCACGTTCAGCTTTGTCGGTCTGATACTACTCGCCGAATTGAGCGCCGAGCTTCGCTCTGCGTCCGCATCTGCATCGGCAGAGGTCACATCCCCTGGCTCGCCCTCACCATCTAGCACGTCGGCAGAAATCTGGAGCAGCCATGCAGTTGCGCTTCTGGCCCACAATGCGTTCTTCGGGACCGGTCATCAGGCGACACTATCAGCGATCCAATGGCGCACAGCCTTCATCCTGACCCGAGTCGTCAGATATCCTTGGAGTCCGATCCTGGTCGTCTTGAACGCATTGGGACCGTTGGTGATCCTTCCTGCGGTAGGAGCTGCGCTCGTGGGAGTACTGTGGGGCCTAAGTCCCAAGGCACCCGTCCTGCCTCCTCCTGCTGCATCTACAAGAGCAGATCCGACCGGACAAGGCATGGACGACGACGAACCGCCGACATCTGCGGCCGATCTGGCATCGGTCAAGGCGGGACAGGAACGCAATCGCAAGATTGCATCCGCACACATGTACACGCTCGTCCACCTCACACGGGCGATCCTGATCCTCACGCTCTACTTCCAGACGCTCACGCTCGGCTCGGCGGTGTGGAGCACGCAGATGAGGCGGCATCTGATGCTGTATAAGGTGTGGACTCCTCGGTTTCTCTTGGCGGCGATGGCGGGTGTCGGGGTCAGTGTGGTTGGCGCCTTGGTGGGCATTGGACTGGTGGGGACTGTGGTGCTGGCAAAGGGCGCAGCCATGTTTGGCAGCCGGTTCAGATGAGTAGTGATCATAACGTCGTAAACCTAACCCAGAGACGATTGGTCAATACAATTGCTAATACTTTTTGGATATGGTGGCGGTGCCCACGCGAGAGAAAGACAGGCGAAAGGGCGAGGTGTGAAAGGGACATCCTCCTGGTGATCAAGAGTTCCTCACGAGGAGTCTGGCTTCACATGCGAGAGGCTCTGACAGAGACGTCCAGATACAAAACGACAAACAGTGATTGTGATCTCATTTTCGGGAGGTACAAACCACTTTCTCGGGTCGTTTCCCTGGAAAGTATGCATTATGCGCAGAATGAAAGCGAAGCGAGGTTGCAAGGGCCTGTGACTTTGATGAATTAAACAAGAAGCGTCGAGTTGAACGATGAGAGGAGTAAGACTGAGGCTACCATCAGTGGGCGATGTCCCAAACACTGCGAACCCGAACCCCGCTCTTCCATCCGCCGTTTGTGCGATCAAACTTGACGTTGAAATTCAGCTTCTTGCTCTCGCCCGGGTTCAGGAAGAAGACGTTGCTCGGCTTGTTCGCCCCGCTCCACCGCAGCTTGGCATCCTCCCACCAGCCCAGCACGCCCTCGGGGTGCTCGACCCAGACATGGGCCGCCGTCGCGCCGCTGTTGCTCGGGTTCGAAATCGTAAAGCTGTTCCCGCCCGAGCTGGAGAGCGAGAGCTGAGGATTGCCCAACCGCGCAGCCGCCAGTGTGCCCGGCAAGTTCCATACTTGCTCATTCCCCAGCTTCCCGTCCGCGCTCGCCACAGTGATGCGCAACCACGCATTGTTCGGATCCGCACCTGCGGGAAGCACGTTGCTCACATTCTGAGCCGAAAAGAACGCCGTCGCGTTCAGAGGCTGGATGGTGAATGATGCGTTCTGTGCGGGGGCAAGCGTCTTTCCGCTAAAGTCGTACCATGTCCAGGTGGCCGTTCCCTGGAGTGGGGTCGACAGGTCCGAGATTGCGAAAAGAGTCAGTTTTTGGTTGTCAATGTCCCATTGCGGGTAGGCCACGAGCCGGTCTTGACAGTTGGAGAATCCGTATTGCAGAGGCTAGTGATGAGGACGCAGAAAGATCGGTCAGTCCCTCACACTCGTCAGCAGCAGCACTAGACCTCCAGGAAATGCTGGGTTCTCTCACCTTCCAGCGACCAGTAAACTCGATCGCAGCCCAGGTAGAGCCCTCCCAAATGTCGTTCATCTGCCACGGCATGATGCCCCGGTTCGTCTCCGGAGCACCGGAGCGGGAGCGGAAGAACAGCATCTGGTTGTTCACATCGAGGTAGGCGATCAGCTGAGTGCCGTACGCCCAGGCGTCAAGGGTGGCACGTTTGTCTCCGCCCTTGTTGGGCGTAGGCAGGTAGATCTGAACCCCCTCTGTGAACACCCGAAGTCGATTCTCGTCAGAAGCAGGGACTTTTAGATGTTCAAATTCCAAGGCTGGTTTTTGAACTCACGAGCCATCTCTCCTTGTCCGTCATCAGCAGTGAAAGGGTACTGCAACCCGCCGGGTGGGCTATGCTTATTGTGCTGACGCACCGCCGTCGAGTTGAAGTCGTAGTCGTCCAGGGTGGGCAGGACACGGTCAAACGAGTAAATGGAGGGCATTGAATGGAAGCCGAACTCGACGGCGAAGCGACCGACGCGGAGGGTGTAAAAGTCGTTGATGTTAAAGATGCGGGTCATGTTGTAGCCGTCTGTTGAGCATATGAGACGAGCAGCAGAAGTTTAGCCGACCAGAATAGTGCAGGAAGGGAAAGAGGGGTAAAAGAAGGGGTAAAAGGCGAGAGAAATACATACACCATTCAGTGCCGCCGAACACTTCGCCGGGGGCGCTTGCGTTCAAGCGCGGCTTGTAAGGATTCAGAGTGAAGTAGCCCGTTGTTGACGACGAGGGCACGTACGAGACCGACTTGGTGTTGGCGAGCAGGGTGTCTCTGATCACGCGGTGAAAGAGCTTGTCATAGTTGCCCTGGTAGTAGCTCGTATTCGAAGGTGTTTGAAGGGGACCGAAAATATCGAGAAGTTCTCTGGGGATGAGAGAACAGGGAAGTGGGTGAGATTCGGCATATGTCTGAGATGATGCAAGAGGAGAATCACTCACCCTTCGCTGTTACCGACCCACACAGCTTGGGCAGGGTGGCGGTTGTTCTTGCGGACTGCGGGGCCGTAGAAACACGCACGTCAGAGCTCTGCAGTGCATACACGCTGGCAAAGAACGCAGAAGGAACTCACCAAGGGAGGCCACCTCAGTCTGGACGTTGTTGACGAAGGAGTCGTATGCTGGGTATCCACACGATGCCGCGAAAATAAACTCAGACCAGATCATGATACCCAAGGAGTCGGCCATGTCGTAAAATTGTGTCGACTGGTAGTGTCCGCCACCCCAAACTCGGATCAAGTTCTGCCCCACCGCGAGTGCGGACTGGAGTAAGAGAGAATATCGGTCGGGAGAGACACGGGGAGTAAAGACGTCCGTGGGGATCATGTTGATCGCCTCGGCGTAGATCGGCTGACCATTGACCTCGAACTCAAACTTCTGACCGCCGTAGATGCCCCGATCTTGCTCAGCGGAAGTGATATTTGCTTGACTAAGAACAATGGTACGGAAGCCCGTCTTGCGCGTCCAGACCGAGCTCGAACCAGCGCCGTCGGTCAGCGTCAGCTCGAGGTCGTACAGCTTGGGGTTGCCGTATTTGGAAGGATGCCAAAGCTTGGGTGAGTTGGCAGGCACCTTGAAAGATGCAGTGACTGCGGGATTGTCACCCTTGTTGAGAACAGTGGCGAGGTGAATGCGGCGTTTGTTCAGTTCTGGAAAACGAACTTGGAGGCTCGCGGTTTGGTTCTTGGTGGATATGGCAGAGAGCGTGACGCGTACGATCCAGTCCGCATTCTGGTTTGGGGGAAGGTTGTTGACGTTGCCCTCACGGTATATATCGATAGATGTTTCGTAAACAAAGACTGAATCCGTCTTTCCGGTGAGACTGCGTGATTTCTTAGTCTTCTTGGCCGTCGACTTAACGGGGTCGAGTCCGATAAAGTAGCCAGGCTTGAGAGGACCGGAGGGACTGAAAGCTGGACCCCAGTCCCACCCAAAGTCGGACTGCGTCTTACGAATAAATTCGCGATTGGGAATCTCGTATATGGTAGTTATAGCCGGGAAGGGCTCGGTGTTCTGATTGGGAATGAAGGGTGTCTTCTTGGACTCCATAGCGGCATACTTGACGGGGCTGGGGAAGAAGATGCGCAGGGTGGCATCGGTGATGGAGCCATTGCCGATGCCACGGACAATGGAAGAGACATCGAAGTTCCAGTCGTGGAACGCGTTGTAGGTGGCGGCCACCGGCTGGCCGCCAAGGGTGACGTTGGCGGGCGCGTCGAGAGCGCCAAAGTAGAGCCAGGTGGAGTTGTATGCGGCGAGTTGGGGCAGGACCGACTTGATGTCGGCGGTGTAGGTCCAGTCGTCGTTCCAGATCCAGCGGGTGGTGCCCTCGTTGGTTCCGACTGTTGTGAAAGGCAAGTATATGTGAGTTGGGAATCAATGCGGTGGTAAATGCGCGAATGGGACTCACTGTTTGGATCGTCAATGACCCCGGCTGCGAGCAGGTCGAGATGGACGACACTGGGGAACTTGGCAGGGACCGAGACCGAGTTGTTGGCATTAGTCAGGGTCCAAGTGAGGCCGGCGGTGGACACCTGAGCGGCGGAACCCGGCAGGTGAGTGCCTCGGTCGCCTGTGCTTGCATTCTGTGCGGGGAGCGGGAGAGACTGCTCGTGGAGGGAGGTGGTGCTGAGACCGAGGATGCCGGAGGCTGGGTCGTGGAGGTTGAGTTCACCTGCGATGTATGCGGTTGGTTGGGAGCATGACGAGCCTGCACGCTCGTTGTTGAGGCGAGTGGTGGCGGTTGCGAGGGTGGCAGTGAATGCGGTCACGAGGAAGGCGCTGAGGCCGGTGAGGCGAACCATCTTGGCTGTATGAAAGAAGCAAAGAGATTAACTACGACGCGCGAAGGGGAGAGGAGAGGCCCAGAACCCTGACGGGTGCTGCCCTTTATAAGAAGACGGCCAGGTGGAAAGAAGAGGTCAGTTGGATTACTGCTTTAGCAGACTGCATTTATTTGAGGTGGTCGGAATTATTATTGGCACTGCGCTTTGCCTCATCCATTATTGCTGTTCCTCTTCCTGCCTTCTTTCTCGCTACTGCTGCATTTGTGGCTAGCGCTGTCTAGGCAACGCCTTGTACGCGCCACTAGCAGCCGCGGTGCTCGGTGTTGACGGTGGGAGCGCGATGAAGGAGAACCCACTCCAAATTTGCGGAAGCGGTGCCCGGGTAAAGCTGTCATCTCTTTCGGTGCTGACTGGATGGATGGCAGAAGCTAAAAGGGCGCTAAAAGAGGTCATCCATCATCTGACCCCGTCAAAGCTTGTGGAACAAGAATTCTTCCGTGTGCTCACAAAGCCATGATGGTGGAGTGCTCTCGGGTGTACTGAACAAGCAATATGTAATCTCAGAGGCTCTTCGACCCTTGTTCGGTTCCAACGAGCTTCTGATTGCTCCGGGCGGGCAAGATCGACGGACAAACGGGACGCCCTCGGATTATTGCGCCTCCTCATCATATGACTTCGAAGCAGCGTGGCTTGCTCCAGGACGAAGGGTTGACATCTCTACTCCATTGCCAGAAACCCAATTTCGTCTCTACTCTCACGAATGCTGTGTTATTTTTGCCATCTTTGCCATGGAGTCAAGACTCGCATCGTGTCTTGTCCGGCAGAGAACCAAGATATATGGCGCAGACCAGGTGCGAGTGTATGGAGTCTGCGTGAGGCGCGGGAGGCCTGGAAATCAAACGCGTCTTGAGAACAGACTGGAAGGGGGGGGGGGGGGCTTCTTGAAATGCAAACCAATTCCTACATTCCTTTGGGTGAGATGTGTCCGTCGTTGTTGGCAAGGGGGTCGGATGTGCACATGAAAAAAAGGCAAAGAGGAGCAAGAGATGACTGCAAGGACGGCTGACTTTTGATGAATATTATGACGTGAAGGTTGTCGAGATCAACGACGAGGGGACTGGGACCGAGGCCATCCTATTCCCCTTGTCCTTCCCGCCTCAGTGAGCGATGTCCCAAACACTGCGAACCCGAACACCGCTCTTCCATCCGCCGTTTGTGCGATCAAACATGACGTTGAAATTCAGCTTCTTGCTCTCGCCCGGGTTCAGGAAGAAGACGTTGCTCGGCTTGTTCGCCCCGCTCCACCGCAGCTTGGCATCCTCCCACCAGCCCAGCACGCCCTCGGGGTGCTCGACCCAGACATGGGCCGCCGTCGCGCCGCTGTTGCTCGGGTTCGAAATCGTAAAGCTGTTCCCGCCCGAGCTGGAGAGCGAGAGCTGAGGATTGCCCAACGGCGCAGCCGCCAGTGTGCCCGGCAAGTTCCATACTTGCTCATTCCCCAGCTTCCCGTCCGCGCTCGCCACAGTGATGCGCAACCACGCATTGTTCGGATCCGCACCCGCGGGAAGCACGTTGCTCACATTCTGAGCCGAAAAGAACGCCGTCGCGTTCAGAGGCTGGATGGTGAATGATGCGTTCTGTGCGGGGGCAAGTGTCTTTCCGCTAAAGTCGTACCATGTCCAGGTGGCCGTTCCCTGGAGTGGGGTCGACAGGTCCGAGATCGCGAAAAGAGTCAGTTTTTGGTTGTCAATGTCCCACTGTGGGAACGCCACGAGCCGGTCTTGACAGTTGGAGAAGCCGTATTGCAAAAGCTAGTCATCAGAAAGATCCAGTCGCAAGAGTCAGTCACTTGGACTTTTCAGCAGCAGCGCTGGCCCTGCAGGAAATGGTAGGTATGCTCACCTTCCACCGACCAGTAAACTCAATCGCAGCCCAGGTAGAGCCCTCCCAAATGTCGTTCATCATCCATGGCATGATGCCCCGGTTTGTCTCCGGAGCGCCGGAGCGGGAGCGGAAGAATAGCATCTCATTGTTCACATCCAGGAAGGAGATCAGCTGAGTCGCGTAAGCCCAGGCGTCGAGGGTGGCACGTTTGTCGCCGCCCTTGTTGGGTGTGGGCAGGTAGATCTGAACTCCTTCTGTGGAGACACAAAGTCGCTTGTGGTCAGAGCACAGGCTCCAAGGTGTCTAGCAAGTCTGTACAAGGCTTTTTTGAACTCACGAGTCATCTCCCCTTGTCCATCATCAGCTGGGTAAGGGTACTGCAGGCCACCGGCTTCAGTATGCTTGTCATGCTGACGGACTGCAGTCGAATTGAAGTCGTAGTCGTCCAGTGTGGGCAGGATGCGGTCAAACGAGTAAATGGACGGCATCGAATGGAAGCCAAACTCGATGACGAAGCGACCGACGCGGAGCATGTAAAAGTCAATGAAATTGAAGATGCGGGTCATGTTGTAGCCATCTGTTGGGCATTTGAGATGGACGCCAGAAGTTCAGCTGAACTGTGAGCGATAGAGAGGGCAAAAGCGGATACGAGGCGGGGACAGATACGTACACCACTCAGTGCCACCAAAGACCTGACCGGGGCTGCTTGCATTCAAGCGAGGCACGTAGGGGTTCAAAGTGAAGTAGCCCGTTGTCGATGACGAGGGCACGTACGAGACCGACTTGGTGTTGGCGAGCAGGGTGTCTCTGATGACGCGGTGGAAGAGCTTGTCGTAGTTGCCCTGGTAATAAGTCGCATTCAAAGGTGTCTGAAGGGGGGCGAAGATGTCGAGGAGTTCTCTTGGAGTGAGAAAGAAGGGAAGCGGATGAGATCATGAATGTGTACGAGGTAAAGGCAATGTTGGAATCACTCACCCTTCGCTGTTACCGACCCACACAGCTTGGGCAGGGTGGCGGTTGTTCTTGCGGACTGCGGGGGCCGGGGAAACACCCACGTCAGAGCCCTGCAGTGCATACATGCTGGCAAAGAACGCAGAAGGAACTCACCAAGGGAGGCCACCTCAGTTTGGACGTTGTTGACGAAGGAGTCGTACGCAGGGTACCCGCACGAAGCTGCAAAGATGAACTCGGACCAGATCATAATACCCAACGAATCCGCCGTGTCGTAAAACTGCGTCGACTGGTAGTGCCCACCACCCCAAACTCGAATCAAGTTCTGCCCCACCGCGAGTGCGGACTGGAGCAACAGGGTGTATCGGTCGGCAGAGACACGAGGGGTGAAGACATCGATGGGGATCATGTTGATCGCCTCGGCGTAGATCGGCTGACCATTGACTTGGAACTCAAACTTCTGACCACCGTAGATGCCCTGGGCTTGTTCGGCAAGAGTGATGTCGGCTTGACTAAGGACAATGGTGCGGAAGCCCGTCTTGCGCGTCCAGACCGAGCTCGAACCAGCGCCGTCGGTCAGCGTCAGCTCGAAGTCGTACAGCTTGGGAGTGCCATACTTTGAAGGGTACCAGAGCTGAGGAGAGTTGGCGGGCACCTTGAAAGATGCAGTGACTGCGGGGTTGTCGCCCTTGTTGAGAACGGTGGTGAGATTGAGCAGCGGAATGGGTGCGGTCAAATTAAGGTTGGTCAGTTGTTGGTCGAGTTCGGGGAACCGGACTTGGAGCGTCGGGTTCTGGTCCTTGGTGGAAATGGCAGAGAGCGTGACGCGTACGATCCAGTCTGCGTTCTGATTGGGGGGAAGGTTGTTGACATTACCTTCACGATATATGTCGATAGATGTTTCATACACAAAGATTGAGTTTGTCTTTCCGGTGAGACTGCATGAGTCCTTGATGGTTGAATTGACGGGGTCGAGTCCGATGAAGTAGGCAGGCTTGAGTGGACCAGAGGGGCTGTAGGCAGGTCCCCAGTCCCATCCAAAGTCCGATTGGGTCTTGCGTATGAACTCCCGGTTCGAGATCTCGTAGACGGAAGTGATAGCCGGGAAGGGCTCGGTGTTTTGGTTGGGAATGAAGGGTGTCTTCTTGGACTCCATAGCGGCATACTTGACGGGGCTGGGGAAGAAGATGCGCAGGGTGGTATCGGTGATGGAGCCGTTGCCGATGCCACGGACAACGGAAGAGACATCAAAGTTCCAGTCGTGGAACGCGTTGTAGGTGGCGGCCACCGGCTGGCCGCCAAGGGTGACGTTGGCGGGCGCGTCGAGAGCGCCAAAGTAGAGCCAGGTGGAGTTGTATGCGGCGAGTTGGGGCAGGACCGACTTGATGTCGGCGGTGTAGGTCCAGTCGTCGTTCCAGATCCAGCGGGTGGTGCCCTCGTTGGTTCCGACTGTTGTGAAAGGCAAGTATATGTGAGTTGGGAATCAATGCGGTGGTAAATGCGCGAATGGGACTCACTGTTTGGATCGTCAATGACCCCGGCTGCGAGCAGGTCGAGATGGACGACACTGGGGAACTTGGCAGGGACCGAGACCGAGTTGTTGGCATTAGTCAGGGTCCAAGTGAGGCCGGCGGTGGACACCTGAGCGGCGGAACCCGGCAGGTGAGTGCCTCGGTCGCCTGTGCTTGCATTCTGTGCGGGGAGCGGGAGAGACTGCTCGTGGAGGGAGGTGGTGCTGAGACCGAGGATGCCGGAGGCTGGGTCGTGGAGGTTGAGTTCACCTGCGATGTATGCGGTTGGTTGGGAGCATGACGAGCCTGCACGCTCGTTGTTGAGGCGAGTGGTGGCGGTTGCGAGGGTGGCAGTGAATGCGGTCACGAGGAAGGCGCTGAGGCCGGTGAGGCGAACCATCTCGCTGTATGAAAGAAGCAAAGCAAGGAATGAGAAGAGATCAACTACGGCGTGCAAAGGAAAGAGGTTTGAGACCCTGACGGGTGCTGCCCTTTATAAGATGCTCGCGATATGTTAGTCTAGCAAGCAGAATGGTTGGATCATTGCTCTAGCACGACGGACTCATTCGGTTCGGACATTGGCAGTGTGCTTTGCCCTTTCCATTGCCTGCCATCGCTCCTGCTCCTGCTCCTGCTCCATCTTTGCTAGCGCTGTGCTGGGCAAACGACTTGCGCCCGCGACTAGCAGCAGTGTGCTCAGTGTTGATGATGGTGACCATGCGGATCTGCGGGAGCCCTGCCTGCGTGATTCTCCGTTCTTTCACCTTACCCTCCTTCCATGCGGACTCGGCGAGAAAGCAAGCGCAACCGTAACTAAGTTGGGCCAGTCAAAGATTGATTGACCCTTTGCTAGCAAATCCACGAGGTTGTTCCGCGCTCTTGGGGCGGTACCTTTCAATTGTGGTTTGCTGCGGCCGGATGAGATCGACAACCAAGGGACGCCCTCTGAAGATTGCGGCTCGTCTTAAGCCACCTTTGCCTCGAACGTGTTTGGAGGGGCAGAGAACGAGAGCGAGAAGAGGGAGAGGTGCAAGTATGCATACTGGCCGAATAGCTCTTCCCACAGACAAAGATTCAACATGCCTACTTCTCCTCTTCTCAGACGGCTGACTTCCGGCATCGCTCCATCCCCGACCCGGCAGCCTTTTTGACCAGCACTTTCTTCTGGCTTGCTTCAGGAACGTGGGCTCGAGCTCCCACTAGGATGCAGGTGGTATCCAGACGCCCGGAACGCGGCAGCAAGTGCATCTCTGATCACGCAAACCTTGTCCTCCGATATCTCTTCCTCTTTCTCGGGAGCTAGTACTACTCGTACGTACCGTGCGCAGGCAGACCTCGTACGAAAGGTGCAATCAGCCAGCAGAGTCATTCCCGAGAAAATAGCCGTTGCAGCCGGCCACCCACCTAGTAGGGTACCTTCTCGCCGAAAGGGCGCAGTCCGGACACACAGCCAGCACATGGTACGAATTCTTGGTATCTGATGTGAGCAGCAAGAAGGAACGAGCAAACAGAAACAAGGGGCAGATGTGGAAAACATGCATGCATGTTGTCTTGATGTATGAATCCGAAAATGAACCAACCCCCTCGGGAAAGCAACAGTATGAAGAAAAACAGAGGCAGGCATTGTCCGCGTAGACTTTGAAGTTGAAAGAGGCGCACCTCATCGATAACTGCCGCCGCCCTGTGGATATCTCGAATATGATCCTGCCCCATTCCCGCCCGGTGGTGGCGGGGTGGGCTGATGACCCTGGTACGAGTTCCGCACGTTCCGACCACCGCCGCCAGGGACAGGAGACACCGGTCCAGGTCCGGGTCGACGTCCTCCCGGTCCCGAGAGTCCACCAGACTTGCCAGGCCCAACCGCATGCCCATACTTGTCCTGCCGAGCACCAGCGCCTGTCACACCAGCAAATCTGTAGACAGTCGCGAATAAAGTGAAGATGCGCAAAGCTCAGTATCTCCACAGTCCTCTCTGCTCGGAAAAGACCACCTTCACCCTTGAATGCGGGTCCACAGCCACTCACCTGTACATCTCTGGCAGATAGTCGCCCGCACCCGGCCGCATCCTCAACAACCTCAACAGTAGCTCTAGACTGCCCGGCTCCTCTCCCTTTTCCGTCTTCTCCCTCTTCCGCTGCCGGATCGTCTTGAGGTTCCGTTGGTTGTACACACTCTTCTTCCGGGTCGCCATCCGCGTCCCACCCGCGGCCGAGTTGGCACCCGCCGCCAGTTGTGCCCGGTCCCTTTGTTGGACCAGCCGGCGGATCTCAGTCAGAAGTTGATCTGTGCCCATGTCGTGGAAGAGACTGTATGAGACTGTAACAATAAACAAGAGAATCGTTCAGAATTTGCCTCCGGTGCCCGTATCGTCCTCTGGGCAGCGCCTTTGCTACTCACTGATCTCTCGGTACTTTGGCCCTTGCACTGTAGACAGGCAAAGAGCACATGGTCGGTGGTGAGTGCGATGTCCAGATTGAGATGGAAGTAAGACTGAACTCACAGACTTCAAGAGGAACACCAGCCTCTTCTCCCGTCTCCTCATCTCGCGCATTGAAGTAGCCCCTCAAGAACTGCAGCCACTTGAACACAATGTCCACCTCCCGGTCACTCAGCGGCTGCATCACCGCAGGCGTGTCGCTCAGCGGTGGCACCAGGATATCTTCAATGATCTTCAACACCTCCTTCCACACCTTTTTCAGCACCAGCTGGGCCTCGGCGTCCGACAGACTTGATTTGAGTGTCCCCAAACATTCATCAAGGTAGTCGAGTAGTGGCAGGATGGGCTCTTCGATCTCCTGATCGGTGAGTTGGTTCGGCTTCTTGATCCGCGAGGTCGCCTCGGCCTCCGATGCCACCGGCGGGATCATGGGCGTGTTGCTTTGAGTCGATGCCAGTGCAGACGCGTACAGAGCCTTGACATTGCCTAGCGCCTTGTCGAGCAGCTCGCCTGACTTCTTGACCAGCGACTTGAGCACTTGGCGCGAAAGACTTTGGCGGATGTAGACCGACATCTGGTGACCACAGCAACAGCTCAACTCATCAGTGTCCGCTTCTCAGAAGATCACAAGACAGGCAAGAAAAAAAAACGGTAGCACGGCACTCACCTTGTCTACGATTGCACGGATCATGTCACTCTCCGTCCGCTTTAAGATCCTGAACGCACGTCCAAAGTGGAACAAGATGTCATCCTTTTCCCCCTCCATACTGACCCGAATCAACAACCTGCCCCTCGTATCCAAGTCCAACCATAGCTCATGCGGCAAAAAGTCCCCAAACAGCCTCGGATCCAGGCGGAGGTACGTCCGTCCGCACAGCTGAGGGTCGTTCAACTTGCGTCGGCTCCAGACCGTCGCCGCAAGCCACATGTTGCCTTCGACCGCCAAATCGACGGTCTCGTCCCAGCGCGGATCTGCAGACTCATGGATAGTGCGCGTCCTGGCCACCGTCGTGCCGCGCTCGTCGGAGAGTGTGACAAAGCTGTCGAGCACCGAGCCAGAGCCGGAGGAACCTGCCGAGCCACTCGACGAAGAAGAAACGGACGACAGGCCCTCGCCGAGCACAATTTTGACTGTGAAGAGGAAACGCTGGCGCGGTGGTTGGGATCCTCCGCCGTGTTGAGCTGCCGCTGCCTGGCCGGGCTTCTCGGGCACTTCTGGAGGTGGAGCATGTCGATTCACAATCCGAGCTTGCTCGTCTGCATCCATTTTTGAATACAGTTTGTCGAGCAGATTGCGTGCTGCTTCGATGTTATTGAGCTTGACACAGGACTGAGCAGCACCAAAATGAGAGCATGGGATAGTCAGCTTCAAGCAGCAAGCAGTCAAGACGATCAGTAGCGCTAAGACCCACCTTTGGCTGGAAGTGAAACGGTTCCACTTTGGGCGCGCCTTGAAGCGCAAGCTTCGCTCTTGCCATTCCCATCCACGCCGCACCCTTTGAAGCCGAGCTTTCTCCATCGACACCACCATCGCCATTCAACCCAGATCCATCACCGGTGCCTCCCGCGCCAGGAGGAAGCGCCGTCGCGCTAAATCTCAACTCATCTTTGAACAACTCCTCCACTTTGGCGCAGTACCGCTCCACCGCCCTGCTCACGACCTTTGCCAGGCCGTTCAAGAACCGCGCATTCACCAGTCTGTCCGGCCAATCCAGGCCCAGCACAAAGTCGACCGGCTGCTGGAGCGCATTGAACAAGATGTCGATGGAAGACGAGTGCAGCGCACCCACCTCTGGGTCCACGGGCTCGAATCGGTCCTGGACAAGGGCATTGTGTACCCATTCGTTCACCTTGAGCTCTGTATGGCTCAGCCAGCGCCACACATGAGGTTCGAACCATCGCGACAGCGAGAACGACCCCAAGCGCGCGACTTCCGCAAGCAAGACGGCATCTTTCTCCATCGTGCCAGTCAACCGGTCGCTCGGCCAGCTCTCGTCCCGTTCCCCCTCCGGTCTTTCTTCTTCCGACAACAAGCCCGCCTCCTCCGCGCCCCTCACCATCTGCTCCGGACAGAAGGCCGCATACAGCTCAAACAGACTCCGGACCTTGTTGAACAGATGGAAGATTTGGTCAAACTGGACCGAGCCCGGTTCGGTCAGGGGCATTGAGTATGCGCGCGCCAAGATCGGCTTCTGCATCGATTCGAGGTCGTCGAGGAACAGGGGCACTTGCTTCTCGAGCACAAGTCCGACCACGTCGATGGTGCCGAATGCCCACTCGTATGAGCCCCATCGCTTATTCAATTTCTTTGCTCGTAATTCGAGCCAGTCGCGAAGATCCAGTAATGGGTGGATCTCATTCGAGTCTGGAGGGAGCACCTGGCCGAAAAGCTCGGCTGTGCGCTCGGCGTATTGATTGATCGCCGCAATCTGAACCGCATCGCGCAATTCTTCCACGTGCTTCTCCAGGTTGACGGCTGCGAAGTTGGGTGGCATACCCACTTGCGTCGATGGCGTCCGTGTCGTCTCCAGAAGTGGGTTCTGGGGACCAAAAGGTTTCGTCGGTGAAGGCGGCCTGAGGTTCGGATCCGATGGCTCCAGTAACAATCCTGTTGCATGAATCTCCTGCACAAGCGCTGCGTGTGCAAGCACGTCCTCGACATCCGCGCCTAGCGGATCTTGAAACGCCTCGTAGAGCCATCTCATGATGGAGCGGAACAGCCGATCGAAAGACGTCGAAAGCATCTTGCGCTCGTAGATCATCCAACCTTCCGTGATCGCCGTACTGGGCGGTGAAGATGGGGCCAACCCAGGCGAAGACGGCGCGCTTTGTGCCTTTGCAAGCGCAGGCGCGACAATCATCCGTACCGCGTCGTCTACACTGTCCAATGGACACTGTCCCGCCTCGTACCGCTCCCTGATCACTTCCAACCTGACCGCGCGCTTCCAGCCATCGTTCACCCTCCAACACCTCGCAATCTCATCTAGCAGCACCAAATGGGCCTGCGACAGAATTCCCACCGAGACCTCCTCGTCTGAGAAGTGCATGATGGCCTCAAGGTCGTGCGCGAGCATGAGTGAGAGTGTATGCCTGTAATACGCGCGTGGATCGGGCGGGAGCAAGGTGAACCCACTCGCCGCTGCACCTGCCTCTCCATTCTCATCTTCATCCCCGCCCGCTGCGTCCGAATCCGGCCGTTCCATCTCACCCGCTGTCCTTCCAGACTCAGGAATTGGCTCCTTGCTGTTCACCTTGAGCAAAGCAGGATTCCGCTGGCACATCCCCGCCATGGTGCTGCTCAGATCCGCCAGCTCCTGCGCTCTCCACTTTGCATACTCCTCATCACCCACCCGATCCGCGTCATTCGGATCAAATGGAGGGTAAGGAATTGACGACGGGCCCGATGGTAGTCCCGAAGTGGACGCTGGGAAGTCCGTACGTCTGCCCGGCCAGGACTGGGCGAGGTGAATGGCACGCACACAGTGCTTGAGGTCGATCATGTATGCTTCTTCAGTGCACGTCGTACGCATGTAGTCGACATCTTTCCGTAGTTGATCCTTGTTTTCATGGAACAGATTGCCGACCGTCTGGATGAGAGGGTGATCCATGAGCGCGTTGAGCGATGGATCTGAGTAGGTCGGCACAACGGGTGCTGCTGCTGAGGTGGCTGCCGCTGTACTGAAAGATGTCGCTGTGGAAGTTCTCCTCGAGTCAGTGGGGTTGGAAGACGAAGACGCGACCGTGGTGTAGTCTGGGGTGTTGGACAAAGGCGGGCTTTGTGCCGCAATCTGGGACGCCGCCATGCCTGACGCACTTCCCAATGAAGAAGTGGTCATCGCCGAGTCGCGATGCGAGGAGGTACCTGAGGGACCCGATTGGTCACCGCTGCTGCCGAGAACTATCGGTGCTCCTGAAAACGCAGCCGAGTACTTCTCGAGTCGATCAGTGAGCTCCTTGGGCACACCGTGCATTTGCCTCAGACACTCCCTGATGACCTTGACAAAGCTGCCCACTTGGGACTCCAGCTCGGCCGTCCGTTCCTCCGGGCTCATTCCAGCTGCGGCGGGAGAGCTGCCGGCCAGTCTCTTCTGTGCAGTGGTGACAAAGGCGATGATGAGATCTTCAATCTTGCGGTCTTGTCGCATGCGAGCCATAAAGCGCGCCTCGTTGAGCTGGCCGTAGAAGGCGCCCACGGTGGCTCTGAACTTGAGGTTGGAGTAGGATGCATCTCTGCCGAAAGAAATGGCCTGGAGTCGTTCGTTGAGTCGCTTGAGCAGCTTTTCTGGGAATTTGACGCTGCCCGAGCCTGAGCCCAGGGATGAGACGAGGCCGGAGAGAGAAAGGGCGGAGATGCCGGACACCCATCCGTCTACTTTGGATCCACTGCCGCTTCCTCCGTCTTGATTTCTCTTCGCCGCTGCGACAATGGCGGCGGTGGAGTTGTTCGAGTTTGTCGGGACGAGTGCCTGTTGCTGGGCTGCTGTTGTGGCATTGCCAGACGAGGCAGCGTTTGCATTTGATGAGGCAGGATCTGGTATTGATGCTGATGTTGCGATGAAGGCGGCCTGTAGTTGCTGCTTGGCGAGTAGAACTGCGGTTTGGAGGAGGAAGTACTGTACGTCGTTGTCTGAGATGGCGGCGGCGGTTGTTCGTCTCGATCGGGTGCTTAGGTTGCTGTAGGTTGAATGCGTGGTCATTGTTGAAAGGGTATCGAATGAATGCTAGTATATGTGATCGAAGAGTGGGGGTGCGACGAACGCGTTCCCGCCTGCCGTGCCTATGCGTGAGGGGGCCTTTGTCGTTGTCGTAGTCGATGTCGTCCTTGTCGATGTCGATGCTCGTCTGAGCCTGAATGAGTCGGGCATCAGTCGAGTGAGCGAGCATGCGTGCGTTGCGTCGGTGGCTGTTGCTCCAAATTCAGTGGCTGTGTGTGGTGTCAAAGTCACGTGTCTGTCATCTTGCAATCACATACGGCCGAGACGGATATTTCAGTTCCTCATCCTGAGCCATCCTTCGCGAGCTCGAGCCCATCTGCGAGAAGCTGCAGCCTCCCATTAGCTGCTGCACTCACTCGCTTCCACAACGCAGCTGGGGTACATATGGCAGACAGAGGATCACATCGAGGCGGAGGCAGAGGGAGAGGAGGTGGAGCTCCTGGCGCAGGCAATTCAAGAGGCGGTGGATCCGGTCGCGGAGGAGGTGCTTCGAGGGGAGGAGGACGAGGCGGATCGCATTCGGCATCGGGACCATCACAACAACAGCAGTCACAGGATCGACCCAAGAGGGATCCCATTCTCGATCTATCGAAATATTCAGACAAGTCGGTCCGCGTCAAGCTGGCCGGTGGACGAGAAGTGACCGGCACGCTCAAAGGCTTCGACCAGCTGATGAACCTCGTCCTCGACGACGTCACGGAGTTTATCAAGGACCCCGTCTCTGGGTTACTCACGAAGGAAACACGCTCGCTGGGCCTGGTGGTACTGAGAGGCACAGCCATCACTGTCATCAACCCGGCCGACGGCTTCGAGTCCATCGAGAAGTGAGTCATCAAGCCTGGCTGGTATTCAGAATTTCGGCCTTACTGACTTCGTTCCATCCCTGCTCCCTCTACCCGCAGCCCTTTCGCCCAACAACAATGAGCTCACTATTGACTCTGGCTTCGCGACTTATGGGCCCCACACGTGTCGATGTCAAGCGGACTCGTCGCTCTTCCATTGCGCAACAACAGCTCAAATTCCTCTGCTTGCTTGTGTTCTTGCCCAGCTCCCGGGCCTCTGTTGCATGCGGTGTTGCAGAGTGCGGCTGATGGTATGACCAGATAGCGCGGTGATCCCTGGTGCAGTGTAGCTGGGTGTGCTTGCTTTCTGGTATGCTGAGCTCCCAGCGAAAGCAGCATTTGCGCAACCAGGAAACTGACGATTTACTTCAGCCATGTTTTCCCTCCTCTCCTCATGACTACTCCCGTCTGGCCTGGATGCTTTGCGAGGTCGTCCGAAATTCACTGCTTGGACGCGACGAGAGCGTGTCGAGGCTGTGCTGACCGCGGCCGCACATCTGATACCCGCTGATGAGGATTTTTGGTCAGTAGAAATCAGGATCTCTGTGGCTAGATCTTGGCCAGGGCCGACGATCTCTGTGCAGCGCCCGTGAGCTTCTCACTTGCCCATTGCATAGGAACGACCTTCGACCTGACCCACGACATTCTGAATTCTCTACGAGACATATTTCCGTTTCGCAGACCTAGCTAGGGAGTGCTGATGCCTTTTTCGGTCACCATTACACAGAAAGGAGTCCCATCCATCAACATCTTTCTCTCCTCTCGGTTCCGTGTGTTCCAACTGCGGTCTCGGCCCCAAGTTCCTGTCATTTTCCGCCAGTCATTCGTCGCGAGCAATGAAAAGTGCATCTTCATTTGCTCTACAGGTTGCCAACACAATATGCACTGGATAGGTCCACGGCCATCTAACGCAACTTGTTTTCCAGAGTTGTGCACCAGCATGAGTATACTGAACTGGAACTCGCAGGACCAGCAAGTAGATACAGCAGCTGCGGCTACCCGAACAGCTGCTGTGCCGTATCGTGAGAAGGAGAGATCTCAGATCAGTCATAGGGCGGTGGTGCGTTGTTCGCCCATCGAGATGAGACGGCTTCCGGCCCGATGAACACCTCATTTCCGTTTTGCGTCCTCCGCAGCACAGACATGGGCACATGGCGCAGGTTCGAGAAGACATCCCCCCTCTCAATCTAGCATTCACAAGCTGTCAGCTTCACCATCCCTTCTCACATCCCCTTCCGCAACACCTTCGCATCACCTACCGACATCACATTGGTCAGCATCGGATAGGACACCTTTCCACAGTCCAGCGTAGGCCTCGTTCCTCCAACACCGAGCAGCTACAATCCAATCATGGGCCCTCCTCAGCGGCTCCCCATGGAGATCATCCTGCACATCATCGACAGCGTCGTCGATGACCCAGGCACCATCTACCGACCTTCTGACCCTGTCACCAAAACGCTGCTCTCCTTCACCCTCGTCTGTCGAGCAACACATACGGCTGCAGTCAATCATCTGCGAAGGCAATGCATGTACATCGACGATGAGAAGCGATTGGCCGACTGCGTCGCCTATCTGAAGGCGACGAACGGTCTCGTACCCGAGTATAACGCCGGCAACATCGACGTTGCCAAAGTGATTCCGCCTGGCGCACGACTTCGGCCGATCACAAGCCTGTATCTGGCCGGTCTGTATCACAACCCGACCACGGTGCTGCAGATTATCGAGCTCTGCGCCCTAGTCGCGCCCAGCTTAGCCCGTCTGATTCTGGACCTCCCCCTATGGTTTAATTGCCCTCGGGGAGCGAACAGGTCGGACTACATGGAAGCATTCCAGTCGGAGACTCGTGCTTACGTTCAAGCTTTCCTCGCTCTCACTGAGCTGACAGACTTCATCAGTGTGCGCGAAGCTTGCATCTATCCCTTTCTCTTCGATTGGGTGACTCCGAACCCTGCAACTCCCATAGCCAACAGATACCCCTGGAACTTCTGGCCCAAGCTACGGCGTCTCGCACTGCACGATGTTGAGATCAACCGCAACTTCTGGCACAGCGTACGCAAAGCAGAACAACTGGACACCTTGTTCCTGACCACGGCCGACTGGGAACTCCTAGGCTTTCAGAAGACTGCATTCCTCCAATTCGCTCATTTCGACCTGGAAGCCTCGGAGAACGGCACGAGAACACTAGCTTCGCCCAGACCAATCAGGATTGTCTTTGGGAACTACTCGAATTCCCAGCACAGACACACTGGGCCCCGAAACTTGCGGGCGGGTGCTTCGAATTGGCCTTTGATAGACCCCGAAAATCTCATCAAGCTCCGCCTGTTCGATCTCCCTGTTTCACCCACGAACGTTGTACGGAAAAGACGCGTTGATGCCCGTGAATATATCGTAGCCGCAGCGCTCCGGAACGAGATATGGAGCTGGAAGGGCAAGACGATTTCCTGATCTGGAACAGGAGGCAACACTGTTCTTGCAATCGGACGACAATAATCCGGCAGCATTCCACCGTTCCGCACGGCGCCCGACGTCTACCTGACGAAAAGCATGACCTCCCCCATCGCAAAGTCGCAGACGGAGTCTTTCTGACCCAGAACGACGTCCTAACTTCTCGACACAATTCATCCTCCCTCATCAAGATGCGCGCTGTTGTGAGTAATCGCTCAGACTTCTGTCTGCGCTCTGCCTCGTCAAGGACGTATATGACGCCGGGAAGGTAGAGTGAGTGAATATGATCTGACATCCATCATCCATAGAGCCTGCTAGGCCCTGGGTGATTGTGTGGGTCCGATCGGAACGATGTGAAGATGACGCTGCTGTCTGGCGAAAGAGAGGCAGTACGAGCGACCCAGTTAGGTATCAAGCCCAGACTGACAAGGTAGGCATTACAAGGCATGGACAAGTACAGGACGAGAAGTCTCCTGAACTGCTATGAGAGACGAAACTGGGGCCTCGAAGGCGTTGGCAAGGTGGAAGAGGATGAAGAAGCGTGACACGTCAGTTTCCAGGGAGGCGAGAGAAACACAAACGAGAGAAGAGAAAGCCTTCAACCCTCTTGAAGGGATCGGGTCATGGTGCTTACACCTTTGCATCCCAGTCGAGATGCTGTGAACTTGCATGCGTCTGGAGGGTAGATGTTGGTCCAAGGTTCGACGATCATCCACGTGACTGTACTCAGACTCCGAACAAAGGGGAGCGAATGAAGTGATGGAGCGAGCGTCTTCCACTCAGCCCTGAGGGACCCCATGAGCTCGTGGTCGCGGACGATGAGAGTCGGCATGGTGAGCGGGGACAGGACTGACTGCATCAGTGCGAGGTGCGGGTGCGTGTATCAAAGATCGTCTGTGCGGAACAGGAAGGGAAGACAGGGTGGACTTGAGTGGTACATGTACTGGCTTGGGAGAGCGTGCACAAACGGTGACCAGTTAGCTCAGTTGGCATGAGCGAGCTTTCCTGGAGGGTGCACAACTCCAGGACGCGGGTTCGAGCCCCGCACTGGTCACTTGATTGTGGACCTATTTTCGGGATGATTTAAATCATGGCTGAGGGAGGCACGGGATGTTCAAGGTTTCAACAGTAACGCCATTGGCCGCTCCCACGTCACCGAAGCCCTCTGATGAGAATCCTCTCCTGAAAATAGGACCACAATCACTTTTTTGTCGTTTTGTATCTGGACCTTTGCATGCTGTCTGCACTGGACGCTGCTGCATACGTACCGTACCGTGCCGTATCTGCCTCTGCACGTTGCGTGCATCAGAGCAATGCACACGATCTCGCCGCACCCTTCCCTCTCCCACACTGCAGCAGCTCCTCGCTCGTGGACACCATATCATGGGTAGGAAATGGCCAGGGCTGTCGAGGCGCGTGTGAAATGTGGAGGAGGGGTGCAGAGCAACAGGACCGACGTTTTGTTTGTTACGCCTTTTCGGCACTGGGCCAGCCAAAACCACGACTCTCTGTCAGTATCAACTCCCTCGACACGCATCCGCTGCTGTATGCTGTCTCTCACATCTGAAGCCAGGCTCCTGGCAGGGGAGACAGCTCCCGATGCGATGGCATCAAGCCTGCTTGCCAGGGGACAGTGCACATCTTCCAGACCCAAAAGACCCTCACCGCGTCTCAAGGAAGACACGATCTCACCACGATGACCTTCAAAGCTGCTCCCTCTTGACTCCCTCACAGTCGTCCCAACAGCACGGAACAGCTTCACCCATCTCAACGTCTCCTTTCTACACCTCATCTTGGCGCCGACGAGCTCTTGCAGATCCATTCCTTTTCCCAGAACTCACAAGCAACGCACCCACCTCGCCACTGCTATCGGCCAGGGCGACAAGTCAGAACTTTGAGTTTAAAGTCAATGGTCAGACGGTCTACGCCGAAGCGATCAACACGATCCCCACGGACGGTTTCACCCCCTGTGTCTCATCCCGACCCATCCTCTCTGCTGCTCCAGTCCGCGCTCGCGGTGGGCCAGCATTTGATCCGAGTCTGGGGTGGTAGGCACCATCAGTCGACGCGGTCTTCTACAATATGGCCGACTCCTTGGGCATCGTGATCTGCTCCGAGTTCATCTTTGCAGCTTCGTGCGGGTATCCTGCGTACGACTCCTTCGTCAATAACGTCCAAGCTGAGGTGGCCTCCCTTGGTGATTTCATGTCCCGTTTCCGGATTTTGCGCGCATGTATGCACTGCAGAGCTCTGACCTGCGTGTCCCTGCATCCTCCTGCATCCTCCATAGTCCGCAAGAACAACTGCCACCCTGCCTAAGCTGTGTGGGTCGGTAACAGCGAAGGGGGAGTGACTCCAACCTTGCATTACCTGAGACTGATGTCCATTCTCACCCTAACCCTTCTCTCTCATCCTCAGAGAACTCCTCGATATAATGCATACATACCAGCAAAGGGGTTCTAGAGATCGGTCTGCATTTCAGCGGATGCCCCTTTCGGGTCGAGAAGGACCACATGCAGGGTCAAGTCTCATTGCTCGTTCGCCATCCGCGTCTGCTGCGCTTCATGCAAACTCCGCAGCCACTCTGGCTTTACGCCTTCTACAAACTTCTGGACCTGTTTGAGCTGCTTCTCTGTGTGTCTGACTGCCTCCGCACCTGCCAAAACAGAATTGACCAGAACGATCAGAATCCAAGCAAGTCAGTCGATGGACAACACACGCAGTCGTCAGGAGGGCCGATGTCGGAAACCTCACCTTCTGCCATCTTCAAGACCGCACCAGAAGGAGACACGGGGCTGGAGGAATCATTGCTGTCATCCTGCTGATCCGGCGGTTCTCCTCCTCCCTCCTTGCTCAAGACGGCAACCCAGTGCCCTCTCTTGGCCACTTCGTTCATCGCCTCGGCTTTGCATCGAGTGGAGACGCCGTCGAGGTAGACGCGGTTGATCATAGCTTGATTGATCGATTGTATTTGAGGGCCTTGTAGGAGCTGAGGCTGTGGCGATGCCGGGTCGGTTGATGTTGATGACGAGGCGTCTTCTCCAGACGATGTTTCTTGTGGTTGGGACGAGAGGAACTCGGCCTGATGCGCTGCGTATGCGTTCCAGCCGGTCTCGTCACCAGACGTCGAGTCCGCCTCGGCCGCGTTCAACCACCTCGACGCTTTCCGTACCAACGAGTTCTGGAACATCTGCGTGACGAAGCCCTGGTACGTCTGGCGCAGTACTTGCTCAAACACTGCCTGCCTCTTCTCCTCCTCCGCAGCCTGAGCTTGCTCTTCCGAAATCCCCGACTCCGTGGGCGGCGGAGAAGACGCCTGCACCAGGGCAAAAATCTGATCGGCATAGCCTCTGGCACCATCCACGAGCCCTCCATCAGGATGCTTGCCAGGATCATTGAAATATGCGGTCCCAGCGCCCCATCTCTCCCTCAGCTCCTTTGCCGCCTGGTTCTCCAATCCTGCTTCTAACCCTTGCACCGACTCAGGGACAGCTACCGGAGGCGATGGGACGAACTCCAACGACTTGACTTGGAGTGGGGATTGTAAAAGAGCACTGGCTGGTTCGGGTACATCTTTCGATTTCGATTTGAAGCCGATCCGGCCGTCGAGGGCGGCGCCCCAGCGAGACCAGGTGCATACATCCGGAAGAATGCGCAACACGGATTGGGCGGTAGAGTCCCAGCCTGCTACCGCGACGGTGAGCGTCTTCCGTGGTGGGGCTGAGGGTGCGGGTGGTTGAGGGTTTGGTTGGTAGGAGAACTTGATCTGATAAGACAACCAGGGACAGACGCCGCCAGGCTCAGGTTTGTCAGAGCGGCCAAGGCTGCTAACGCATGTAATCTAGAAATTTACTCACGATGTGCATGGGCAGCATGACTGGATATGCCGCGAGCATGTCCATGTCCAAGCTATCAGGCTGTATTCTGATCTTACGCTCCCGCCTCTCTTCTTCCTCGGCCGCCTCCTGCTTCTGCTTCTGGTAGTGCCTTTCATTCTTCTCATCTTCCTCCGATGCGCCAGAATTACGGATCTGACTGGCGAAGACTCTGATCATCCTTGTGAGATTGCCGTACCAGCCTCCGTCTGCCGAGGCTTTGTCTCGTGGTCGTAGTTGGATTCCGTCTGTTTCGTCGATCTCCGCAGTCGTTCTGAGTTGGTACCCTGAGGGAGAGAGGACGACGGCCATTTCTACCGATGTCCGTGGTTGCCGAGTCGAGAGCGTGGTCGCTTCTTTTGCTGCGGCTGTTTGTGCTCCAGCTGCTGCTGCTTGCTTCTTCAAGAAGGCAGGCAGAGCGAGAGGTGTGAGTTGGAAGGGAAGCGCAGTGATCGGTCCGTCGATGCGTACTGGCTGGTGCGATCCCTGGCCGTCCGTGCGCACGCCGGCGGAAGTATGTTGCGCTGGTACCCAGGGTTCCCACAATGGCTGATCGGTGCCGCTGGAGGGCGTGATGGGTGTGTCGCCCTTTGGGTTGAAGATGGGCACATTGTCCGGGCTTGGCCAAAGGGGCAGACTGGAGACCGGTGCCCAAGTTGAGCCTGGAAAGCGTGCGTTTGTGAAGACTAGGGTTCCCCTCGCCTTGTCGGACGAGTCTGTCGCTGAAGATGCGGTGAAGGAGACAGAGCCGTCCAGGATCCATGTGGGGATATAGACGGCTGCCGATTGCTCCAGGCTGACTAGATCTTCTTCAAAGGAGCGGAGCGGGTTGAACCAGGAGTTCTGGAGGCCGAGCCTCTGGAGGCCCATGACGACTGCAAAGTTCTCCAAGGTGCCGCGCTCGTCCCAGTGGGCGGAAGTAGCAGCGCAGGTGCGAGCAGCATCGATAGCGTCTTCTGAGGACAGCGTGAAGGGTAAGGTGGAGATGGTGTCGGAGACAAAGTCATCGCTGTGTGTGGTGCTCGAGTCTGTGCTGGTCGAACACAGGCGCGACGAACAGAGTGGGGCTCGCAGACTGCATGGTCTTGCTTGCGAGAGCAGCCGCAGCTGTAGCAGATGCCTTGTCATCTTCACCTCGTCCACCACTGTCCTCGTTGGGCAGATGGACAGCCTCAGCAATACTGTAGTTCTCGTAGGAAGATTTGGGAGCAAGCAAGCAAGGCCTCGGTCGACGGTCATTCATCCGTCATCACATTATGCTGTCTGTCTCGGCCGAGAAGTCAACAAGCAATGCCGATCCTCTACGGATAATCAGCAGAAACGATGGATTATTGATCGACAACAACGCAGACAAGGACATGTATCAGACGCGACCTAGTTGAGGTCGATGAACTTCCACTCGACACTGCCCGGGAGCTGGCCAACGCTGGTGTCGCCCCCGAACTTGACAAAGGCATCCTTGGTCAGGAAGACATCATCACAGCCCATCGTGCTGCCAGCATCTGCACCGCAAACGTCAACGACAGTTCCCTTGAGCGTGATGCCGTTGTAACGAAGCTCCACAGCGGCACCGCAGTGGTTCGCGAAGCCCTGTGAGGTAAAGACAGAGAGAGAGACAGAGTCCAGAGGTCAGACTCACCCTCTTCTTGCTTGCACGCTATCACGTCGACAACTCACTGAGTGGACGAAACCGGGCTTGATGCAGACGCCAGGGGCACCGCCGTACACTCCTCCGCAAGCGCCGGCCTGAGGGTTGGAGTTCTGATGAGAGCAAGAACGAGTTGGCGCTGTGAGTTCAGAAATTCTACAGAGGATCTACGTATGAAGCCACCAAGAGGTACTCACGTCCGGAATGTACTTGACTGTGTTTCAGGATCAATCATGACACGATCAGGGCAGGAACGTCTCAGCATCATCAGCCAGCTAATCCTTCTTCCTTTCTGCAATCAAAAACTCACCTGGGAAAGAGGTGGTGCGGACACGAGGCGAGTTGTAGCCGTTGTGCTTGTCACACGCCTTGAACGTTGTGTCGCGCGGCTGGTTCAGCTTGGGCTTGCCAGTCACTGTGGAGTTGGTCCACCCAGCAGGGTTGGTGACCTTGAGAAGCTGGATGCAATCAACGTCGTACGGGCCAGCAGGGCAGTCAGCAAAATTGATTCGTGGCTGCGTCAAGAGAGCAAGCACCTGGCGCCGAACTGCATCCGAGACTCACGTTTGACTCAGCCACGGCACCAAGACCGAGAACGGCGACGGTGAGAAGAACGGTGGTCTGGAGGGAGAACTTCATGGTTGCTCAGATCGAAGGTGTGAGGTGGAGAAGACTGTGAAAGTAGTTGGAGATTGTAGCGATGAAGGCAACTTCGACAAGGAGAAGAGGGAAGCAAGACGACTCTGGTCCGGACAGCCCGCTTTTGTACGTTTCCAATCGGTCTCGTTGCCGCGCTCCGCTTGCCAGCAGAGCTCAGCCTTCTTGCTCTGTCACCGAAAGGAGACTGAGTAACCCTCACAGCGACGCTCAAGTCCGAGAACCGCGTGGGTCCAGGGTGCTGCGGGCTGGTGCCGACTCCTGGATACACCGACCTCAGATGAGACTTGATACGCGGTTGACCTCATGTTGTCACACGGACAGGTCCATCGCATCTCATATGGTAGGGAGCGTTATGAGGTGACAACAGCCGAACCATTCTCAGCCCTCACCTTTCTCATTTCCTGCGTGTCACAGACCCGGCGGTGATCATCACACCACCACTTCCGTGATGGACCAATACCGTCCATCCGTCACGGGTCAACGCCAAGACACGGGTCCGAATGTGCATGAGTGAAGGTGGTACGGATCAGGCCTGTCAATCCGTCGCATGTTCCGCATCGGACCTGTTCCATCCCTGGCTCCCAGCACATCAGCTCTGCATCGCCTCTCCCGTCTATATAAATCTAGTCCATCTTGGCTCACAGGCTTCCTTTCTCATCACCGCTCCCTCCTCTCTGCTTATTCTGGCTCATCACACTCCTTTCGCAGCCATGAAGCTCTCCTATCAGAGCATTTTTGTGGCCATTGGCCTCCTCAGCCTCCACGTCGCAGCTGGGTCCAGCGTGAGTCTGAGCGATCGAGCAAGGATGAACGCCATCTTATAGGTGTCTGACTTTGGCTTCACTGACACACATCCTCTTGACTTCTCTTCTGATGCACATTCACGACCAAACCAAGTCACACACACCCGTGGGCTGCTACTCACGCTGCCTGGATTCCGGACGTACGGGACCCGAGTGTAGGGTTTGCTGTCCCGATGATGGAACCGTCAACATGAAGAGCTGCCCCGACCTCTCCCACGCCCGCCTCAACAATCCTGAAGAGTCCCGGCTGCAGCGTCGAGACGGCAACCTTGGCTGCTACTCCATTTGCCTGCAAGACACCAAGCACTCAGCCGCTGAGTGCAAGGTGTGCTGCCCTGAAGCGGGAGGTATCAGCGTGACTGATCAGTGTGCCGATGTGTACAACGCCGTCATGCACCCCAAGAACCCTCCCAAGGACGAGCACCACAAGGGTCACCACACCGACCTGTCCCACGCCCGCCCCAACAATCCTAAAGAGTCCCGGCTGCAGCGTCGAGACGGCAACCTTGGCTGCTACTCCATCTGCCTGCAAGACACCAAGCACTCAGCCGCTGAGTGCAAGGAGTGCTGCCCCGAAGCGGGAGGCATCAGCGTGACTGATCAGTGTGCCGATGTTTACAACGCCGTCATGCACCCCGGCAAGCCTGACGAGCACCACAAGGGTCACAAAAAGCATCACAAGCACCACAAGCACCACAAGCACCACCATCATCACCACCAGCAAGCCGAGCACGAAAGTGCGGACAAGACCCATGCTGGACCGGCCTCTACCGGCGACGCGGCGTCTATCGCCAACGCTGGAAACTTCACAAGTCACATCACCAAGTGATCATGAGGTCCGACCTTGTTAGCAATCATGCTGTCTCGTTCGGGGGCTGATCTGTATGATGCTTTCACTCCTGTCCTTTTCATATCTTTCCATCCTCCTATTCACCCCCCAACCCCCTTTTCTATACGTCCGCCTCAATCTTATAGATGTCACATCTGTTCCTCTTGTTATCATCCATCGTTTTGCGTCTCCTCACCAGGGAGTCTCTTCTTTGGTAGTTGAAAGGATGTCTTTGATCCGAACTTTCGGGATCCTGTTCTGCTTTGCGATCTTTGCCAAGTCAAGGGCTCGCGTCACCGCTCAGGCCAGTCCACCACGGACGGCAGATCGTGGTCGAAACCCTAACCCCCACTGTATGCACTGTCCATGGTGGAACATGATGCGACAGGCGTGTCAGTCTATCCCATGAACTCGTGAACTCGTGATTGGCTTTCATTATTCCCCTGACCAGACGGCGGCGATGTAAGGATCCTGGACGTTCGCCTCTGACACGATCGACTCAAAAACGCATCAAGTGTGGGCAACAGTTTTTCAAAAGGTTGACGCGTATCGACTGCTACAGCCTCCTTCTTGATCTTTGGGGCGAACAAGGCTAAAGAAACGGTTGCTGCGGTGGTCCTCAAACCGACCCGTCGATCTCAGTCCAACGGATGTTTGAACAGGCAAGGATCGAAGTAGACTAGCCGGATCTTGGTCGGCAAGAGCACCAGGATATCCCGCGCAGATCAGATGCAGATGTCGACATCGATGCAGTGCTCGCACGCGCGGTTGCACCTGTCGTGCTTCCCTCCTTTGGCAGCACAGCCGGCCATGCACTCGTTGTATGCCTGCACAGCAAAGGGTTACAAGCCGGATCATGTCAGGACTCGACCTTTGTCTTGATGAACCTGAAGAATGTATGAGCAGACTCACCTGGTAGTAGGACTTGTGCTGGATGCGCGTCTCGATCAGAGCGGGAGAATCGGGAGCACCACCGAAGGGGGCTGCGAGAGCCTGTGTTGCGCTCAGGCCCAGCACAAAGAAGCTGAAAAGTGCAGAGCGAGATAGCATTTTCAACAGTCGAGGGATCGCGGGCAAGGTGAGAGAGGTGCTTGGGGCCTGGGGAGTGGGGAGGTCAAGTGGAAGATGTTAGCAGATTGGCATCCTTTTATCAGTTTCTGGGTGCATACAAAGGTCGCAATCAGCATCCCTTCAAAGCATCCCCGGACAGAGCAATTCCTGAGTTTGTCTGCAGCGAAGTTCCCGCATCATGGAGAAGCGAATCGCATGTGCCGCCGCTTCATTTCGGGAGCTGGACTGCCTCACACGGCGACCGGGAAGCGAGGCAGAGCTCACCGTTGCGGTTGGTCCTGGTCCGTGAGGAGATATGAGGCGGCAAACTTGTCGTCAAGTGGTAGCTTTTCCTTGATGAGCCTGGTCGGAAGGGGCGTAGAGTCTTCATATCCAGCTGGACGAAAGAGACTGACACATGGAGGTGAATGGGCTTTGCAGGATGGTGATCGCGACTGGCAGACAACCTTGACCTTGTCTATTCCTGGAGTCGTAACTGCGAGGACCTCGATGACGCGGCTATGTAAGTTTGCGCTCTACCCTCCTTCATTCCGGCAGTGTTTGGCGGTAAGGAGCAAGTGGTGGAGCGGCGCTGCGTTCCGAGCGCGTTGCCTTGGACTGATTAATGCTGAGACAGGCTTCCAGATGTGGCCTGATCCTTGACAGCTCCAACAGTCGAAGACCTTCGTTCAGACCAAAAACACCTTCTCCTTCGTTGGGTCCGTGTATGAGGATTCTTGTCTATGGCAAGAATGAAATGGCGCTGTATCTTCTGTGTGTCTGTCACATGGCACGATGTGAAGCAGACAGACTTCATTGATACCGACGAGACAAGCAAGTACAACTTGGGAACCTCGTCAGAACATCACGAGGCAGAACGGGTGACCTAGATGCGCCTAGCTGACAGTGGGGGTGCCACCTTGACAGCATCGTAACGTTGCAAATGTGTCAGTAAATGGATAGACAGCTCCGCGGATTGGAGGAGATCAGATCGTCTCACCGTTGGGGTGCAGAGTAGAGCCAGAGATGTAGGAGCTGTCGTTGCTGGCCAGGAAGACGAAGCAGGTCGCCACCTCAGAAGGCTGGCCGGGACGGCCCATCGGCGTCTTCTGTCCAAAGTTGGCCTGTAAAGAGCGTCACCAGCAGGCATCGGTGAGTACGCGAGCTCGTACATGCGCCGTATACCCACATTTTCCTGAGAGGGACTTGGCTTACCTTTTGCTCCTCGGTCATCGTAGCGGAGATGAGGGGAGTGACGATCGGGCCTGGTGCAACTATGTTGCAGCGGATGCCGCGCTTCTGGACCAGCTGCTGGGACAGCGAACGCGCAAACGAGACGATGGCTCCCTTCGTAGCCGAGTAGTCGGCCAGACGAGGGTTGCCAAGGTAGGCGTTGACGGACGAGTTCATGATGATGCTACTGCCCGGGTGCATGTGGGGCAGTGCAGCCTTGACCATGTAGAAGTATCCTGTGGAGGAGGAAGGAGCACGCGAGGGTGAGACTGTGTGCATGTATTCGGGGATGAGGGGGGGAACGCAAAAGGCATCACTTACCATCGATGTTGGTGGCAAAGGTCTTGCGCCACTGGTCGGAAGAGATATCAAGGACATCCTCACAGACCTGCTGGGTAGCAGCATTGTTGACCAAGATGTCGATCTTGCCAAATTGCTGGACCGTCTGGTCGACACAAGAGCGAGCCTCGCTTTCGTTGGAGACGTCAATCCTGTGCATGGCACACGGGTGGTCCTTGCCACACTTCTCGCGGATGATACTGAGGGTGTCCTTGGCGTCTTTGTCCTCCGACAGGTAGTTGATCACAACGGTGGCGCCTTCCAGGGCGAAGAGGATGGCGGTGGCACGTCCGCTGGAGGAGAATATTAAGCAAGGCATCAAGCCCTTGAATCTCAGCACATCTCCTTTAGCGCAGGGTGGTGCTAGAGGATACTCACATTCCGCTGTCGCCTCCAGTGATGAGTGCCACCTTGGATTCAAGCTTGCCACTGGGCTTGTAGTCCGTCGTGCCCTTGAAGGAGGGATCGGTGGGCAGGCAGATGTTGCAAGGATCGGTGGGCATCTGGTGCTGGTGGCCAGGAAGGGACTGCTTGCCGAGCTCGGGAGCGCCGTTCTTGGACATGCTGAGTAGAGTACGTGCTTGATGATCTGAAGAAGAAAGACTTGAGCGGGTAGACTTTCAGAAGGAGGTGGGTTCGATGATGATGTGGGGATGCGTGTGGCCAGGGGGACGGAGCGCTCAAAGCCAGATCTTGCGCCTTTATATCTCCATGTCTGGAGAGCACGCTCTCTCGGTGAACCAAAGGTACGAGGCTGGTCAGACTACAGATCAAGAGTACAGTCTAGGCGAGTGAGAACAATGAATGGTTGAGTCGAGGGTTGCTGGTAAGCACCGACAAGGGGTTGCAATCGCCAGAATCATACATCGAGAGTGGGCGGTCCTGACGGTGATTCAGCAAAGTGTTCAGAGGTATTGACCCGTGCGAGCTTGTCTGTTGCGTCGTGCTGTGCGCCGTCGGCCAGAGTCTGAATGATCTCTTCAAGCAAGGGCCGGTCGAGAGGATCAAAGGCGGAGCAGCGATCCAGGAGGGTTTTGATCCAATCGGGAACCAGCTTCTCCCAAGCGGCTCGCATCGCGTCGATTTCGATCTGTTTTTGCGAGCCCGCCTGACGTTCGCGCTCGCAATACAGCGCGTGTCGTGCGCCTGGCCAGTGGCTGACTTTCTTGCCGACGGCATTGATGTAGTCCTCTGGCCACTCGGACTTGTATGGGATGCAATAGTCGAATAGTTTTGCAGCGACCCACGCAAAGGTGAACACTTGCATACGCTCCAGGGCTTCCGGGTGCTCAGCCAGATCATGCAGGATGCTGTGTTGTTTGAGAGCTGGAGAGCGCACGAGGGCGTATGCAAGCTGTCCTTCGATGGGCGCTACTTGCAAGTATCCGGCTGCCTCGGGACTGTTCGGCCCTTCAAAATTGTTGTACCAGCCCGTAGTGTTATAATCAATGATCACCAGCCGGCGCTTGCCTCCATCTGAGGTGAACATCAGATTGTCCTGATGCAGATCGGGATGGACGAACCCTTGACGTTGCATGTGTAGCATACCTCGAGCGAGATCAGTCGCATATCCGATCCGTTCCGGAATGAGCGAAGCGTCGCCTCCGTATTTGTGAGGTTTTTTCATTTCGAGCGACCAACCCTCATACACCCGCTGCAACCAGCCGACCAGCTTCTCGCATCCTAACGAAGTCGCGTCACGGATGGTGACGAGGGCGAGAGGCGAATGAGCAGTGTTTGGATGTCCCGAGAACTTGACGACAGTTTTGGCTTCCTCAAGCAAATTTGAATGATCCGCTCTGACCGCCATTCCGGACGACGTGGTACGCCCAAGGCCCTGCCAATCCACATGTTCGATGGCGGTCTTAAGGATAGCCGGTGTTATGATGTCGGCTTTGAGCTGTGCTTCGACCTTGTAGACATTCCCTGTGATGGCGTCCGTATATCCAACAATATTGCTCAGGTCAATCCGATGAATGCCTGGAAGGCTGTCTGGGGCAAGATCTTGGAGATCTGCCAGTGAGTACTCGCGATGGACGTCGGCTTGGACGGTGAGCGATGCTTGACTAGGCGCCTCGGGGAGATCGTCGACTGACACGAGTAAGAAGGACCCTGTGAGCGGCCGCCGCACCTTTGTTTGATAGGTTCGTAGTGCATCCGGGAGCTGTGAATCAATGAAGTCGAAAAGCTCGTTTCGGACAGGGTGGTCTCCGTCTGGTTCATGACAAGGGTCTCTCCTCATGGAGCATGCCCATCGTGGTATGCGGTGGAGTTCAGCAGGTCTGAAGTATTGCTGAGAGATAGCATCGAACATCCTTCTGCAGAAGGACTCCCCGGCGGATCTTGAAGACAGATAGATCCTGAGGATCACTTTGTTGTCGCTGGTGTGGAGTCTAAGCGTTTTCAATTCTCGGTTCAATTCCCATTCGAAGTACTTCAGCGAAGAGGTCTGAGACGGTGGTGTCAGCGCAGCATCATCGTACGCCATTCCGCTCATGAGTTAGGACCTGCTCACCATATTGAGGGTTGTCCTACGTCTGCGATTGTTATTGGTCGAAAATTGGACGCAAATACCACCCGTCTGGGAGAGAGGAGCAGGAAAACGTCAGAGGCCACCAGAAGGGCAAAGTCAGGCAGTGCAAGCAGCATAAGTGCTTTACGCAGCAGCGGGGATCAAGTCCAAAAAGCTGTGCCCTTGCACAGGTTGTGGAAGTGAAGCCGTGCTAGCTGAGGACAGAAGAGGCAGCCTACCGCAACGGTGCGCAGGTTCTAAAAGGGTGAACCGGGATAGAGAGTGGACAGCAAGAAAGTAGAGGGCGGGGCAGAGTAAAAGCGTCAGTAGAGGTTGAAGAGGTGCGCAGTGAAGTAGGACTGGTCAGATCAGTCACATACACAAGCTGATCGATGACGGGACGGGAGACGAGGAAGACACAGAAGACAAGGAAGAAGGAAGGAAGAAAGAAAGAAAGAAAAGGAAAGACAAGGAAGACAAGGAAGACAAAGGGAAGAGCAACTCCGAATCGTTGCGCAACCATGCTCCCTCGTACATTGGAGCTTGTTCCTTTCTTTGGGATGACTACCTCCTTTTCTATACGTCTGCCTCAGTCTTATAGATGTCACATCTGTTCCTCTTCCTATCGTCCATCGTGCTGCGTCTCCTCACCAGGGTGTCTCTTGTGTCTTTTCCAAGTCAAGGGCTCGCGTCACCGCTCAGGCCAGTCCACCACGGACTGCAGATCGTGGTCGAAACCCTAACCCCCACTGTATGCACTGTCCATGGTGGAACATGATGCGACAGGCGTGTCAGTCTATCCCATGAACTCGTGAACTCGTGATTGGCTTTCATTATTCCCCTGACCAGACGGCGGCGATGTAAGGATCCTGGACGTTCGCCTCTGACACGATCGACTCAAAAACGCATCAAGTGTGGGCAACAGTTTTCAAAAAGGTTTACGCGCATCGACTACTACAGCCTCCTTCTTCCTCTTCGGGGCTAAAAAGGCTATAGAAGCGTTTGCTGAGGTGATTGAGCTCCTCAAAATGACGCGTCGATCTCAGTCCAACGGATGTTTGAACAGGCAAGGATCGAAGCAGACTAGCCGGATCTTGGTCGGCAAGAGCACCAAGACATCTCGCGCAGATCAGATGCAGATGTCGACGTCGATGCAGTGCTCGCACGCGCGGTTGCACCTGTCGTGCTTCCCTCCTTTGGCAGCACAGCCGGCCATGCACTCGTTGTATGCCTGCACAGCAAAGGGTTACAAGCCGGATCATGTCAGGACTCGACCTTTGTCTTGATGAACCTGAAGAATGTATGAGCAGACTCACCTGGTAGTAGGACTTGTGCTGGATGCGCGTCTCGATCAGAGCGGGAGAATCGGGAGCACCACCGAAGGGGGCTGCGAGAGCCTGTGTTGCGCTCATGCCCAGCACAAAGAAGCTGAAAAGTGCAGAGCGAGATAGCATTTTCAACAGTCGAGGGATCGCGGGCAAGGTGAGAGAGGTGCTTGGGGGACTGGGGAGTGGGGAGGTCAAGTGGAAGATGTTAGCAGATTGGCATCCTTTTATCAGTTTCTGGGTGCATACAAAGGTCGCAATCAGCATCCCTTCAAAGCATCCCCGGACAGAGCAATTCCTGAGTTTGTCTGCAGCGAAGTTCCCGCATCATGGAGAAGCGAATCGCATGTGCCGCCGCTTCATTTCGGGAGCTGGACTGCCTCACACGGCGACCGGGAAGCGAGGCAGAGCTCACCGTTGCGGTTGGTCCTGGTCCGTGAGGAGATATGAGGCGGCAAACTTGTCGTCAAGTGGTAGCTTTTCCTTGATGAGCCTGGTCGGAAGGGGCGTAGAGTCTTCATATCCAGCTGGACGAAAGAGACTGACCCATGGAGGTGAATGGGCTTTGCAGGATGGTGATCGCGACTGGCAGACAACCTTGACCTTGTCTATTCCTGGAGTCGTCACTGCGAGGACCTCGATGACGCGGCTATCCAAGTTTGCGTTCTACCTTTCTTCATTCCGGCAGTGTTAGGCGGTAAGGAGCAAGTGGTGGAGCGGCGCTGCGTTCCGAGTGCGTTGCCTTGGACTGAATCCTGAGACAGGCTTCCAGATGTGGCCTAGTCGAAGATCTTTGTCCAGATCACAAACACCTTCTCCTTCGTTGGGTCCGTGTATGAGGATTCTTGTCTATGGCAAGAATGAAATGGCGCTGTCTCTTCAGTGTTTCTATCACATGGCACGATGTGAAGCAGACAGACTTCATTGATACCGATGAGACAAGCAAGTACAACTTGGGAACCTCGTCAGAACATCACGAGGCAGAACGGGTGACCTAGATGCGCCTAGCTGACAGTGGGGGTGCCACCTTGACAGCATCGTAACGTTGCAAATGTGTCAGTAAATGGATAGACAGCTCCGCGGATTGGAGGAGATCAGATCGTCTCACCGTTGGGGTGCAGAGTAGAGCCAGAGATGTAGGAGCTGTCGTTGCTGGCCAGGAAGACGAAGCAGGTCGCCACCTCAGAAGGCTGGCCGGGACGGCCCATCGGCGTCTTCTGTCCAAAGTTGGCCTGTAAAGAGCGTCACCAGCAGGCATCGGTGAGTACGCGAGCTCGTACATGCGCCGTATACCCACATTTTCCTGAGAGGGACTTGGCTTACCTTTTGCTCCTCGGTCATCGTAGCGGAGATGAGGGGAGTGACGATCGGGCCTGGTGCAACTATGTTGCAGCGGATGCCGCGCTTCTGGACCAGCTGCTGGGACAGCGAACGCGCAAACGAGACGATGGCTCCCTTCGTAGCCGAGTAGTCGGCCAGACGAGGGTTGCCAAGGTAGGCGTTGACGGACGAGTTCATGATGATGCTACTGCCCGGGTGCATGTGGGGCAGTGCAGCCTTGACCATGTAGAAGTATCCTGTGGAGGAGGAAGGAGCACGCGAGGGTGAGACTGTGTGCATGTATTCGGGGATGAGGGGGGGAACGCAAAAGGCATCACTTACCATCGATGTTGGTGGCAAAGGTCTTGCGCCACTGGTCGGAAGAGATATCAAGGACATCCTCACAGACCTGCTGGGTAGCAGCATTGTTGACCAAGATGTCGATCTTGCCAAATTGCTGGACCGTCTGGTCGACACAAGAGCGAGCCTCGCTTTCGTTGGAGACGTCAATCCTGTGCATGGCACACGGGTGGTCCTTGCCACACTTCTCGCGGATGATACTGAGGGTGTCCTTGGCGTCTTTGTCCTCCGACAGGTAGTTGATCACAACGGTGGCGCCTTCCAGGGCGAAGAGGATGGCGGTGGCACGTCCGCTGGAGGAGAATATTAAGCAAGGCATCAAGCCCTTGAATCTCAGCACATCTCCTTTAGCGCAGGGTGGTGCTGGAGGATACTCACATTCCGCTGTCGCCTCCAGTGATGAGTGCCACCTTGGATTCAAGCTTGCCACTGGGCTTGTAGTCCGTCGTGCCCTTGAAGGAGGGATCGGTGGGCAGGCAGATGTTGCAAGGATCGGTGGGCATCTGGTGCTGGTGGCCAGGAAGGGACTGCTTGCCGAGCTCGGGAGCGCCGTTCTTGGACATGCTGAGTAGAGTACGTGCTTGATGATCTGAAGAAGAAAGACTTGAGCGGGTAGACTTTCAGAAGGAGGTGGGTTCGAAGATGATGTGGGGATGCGTGTGGCCAGGGGGACGGAGCGCTCATGGCCAGATCTTGCGCCTTTATATCTCCATGTGCTGCTTGCTGGGCCGCATTCGACCTGCTGGTACAGAGCTGAAGGGGATGCAAGCATGATCGATCAGCTGAGAGGGCAATTCGGATCAATACAAGCAGGGCCTGAGCAAATGATGCTTGCTCCTCACGAGAGAACAAACTGACAAACGCCAGTGCGGATGATTGCCACATCGTTTGAAGCAACAGCGATGATAGCATCCAGAGATACTGAGAGTGCCGTGGTTGAGTTGTGGTGGTGACGGCGAAGGACAAGGTACTCGGCCTGTATTGCGTCTGCTCACGATCTCATTACAGAGGATACACAGAAAGCTGGCCAATCTCCAGCTCTCGATGTCTGAATACCATGGTTGATTACTTGCAGCTCCTTGTATGCATCTACGAATCATAGACCAGTCAATGCGCAGGCATGGCCATCGGTGCAGGTTCGACTCGAGCAGCCTGCGCTGCGACAAGGTAAAAAGGCGCTGTGGAGCCGCGCGATCCCCAATGACTTCCAACTCCCTTCCCTCTTCTCTTCCTTCCTCTTTGACCTTGCAGCATTTTCTTGATTGAGATCGTGAGTAGAGCGTAGCACTGCAAGGCAGACTTGCAATGCTGATGTGCCATGCCTGACTCCATCTTCCATAGTTTGCCAGGTTCCATCATGGCCTTCAAGGGGCTCGCCAAAGGATTGCTTCAATTCGTGCTTTGGGGCGCCGAGAAGTTCTGGAGCTCCCTCCTCAACCTGTTCTCGCGCTCTTGTGGATCCAGGGAAAATGCGGACAATCAAGACCTGGAGGCGCAAAGCTCGACTCCAATCTTGCCTGGCTTGTTGCATGAACGCCCTTCGACTCCGCCTTCCACCCCATCCCCCAAAGCCCCTTCATGTCCCGAGGCAGTGGACAGGCACTCGGTGGCCTCAGCTTCACCTACCAAAGCCGAGTCGGCATCGTTGAATGGTGATCCCAAGCAAAAGAGGCTCGAATCTGTACGACACTCACTTCGTCAGCCTGCCGCTCCCAATTACGTAGCGCCCTCCCTTCATCGATCTGGCAGAGCCGAGTCGACACCGTTGAATGACAGTTCCAAGCAAAAGAGGCTTGAACTTGTACGAGATTCACTTCGTCAGCATGCCACGTTCAGGTGCATACCGCCCTCCCCTCATCGACATGGCAACGGGGAGTCGACACCGTTGAACGCCGGTCCCAAGCAACAGAGCCTCAAATATGTAACACCTTCAAACTATCATGCTGCGGAGCTCAGGTACATACCGCCCTCCCTTCATCGACCTGGCAGAGCCGAAACGACATCGTTCTATGCCGGTCCCAAATATGTACCACCTTCACTCCGTCATTGGCATTCTCAATCCGCAGCCGCTACGAGGGAGAGCCAGATCAAAGAAGCCGACGATGCGGCCGGTGCTCCGTCTCGGGTGCCGGAAGCAGCGACCAACACACGTCCCTTGAAACAAGTCCAAAATGCTCATACATGCGATGATGATCAACCGGTATCGAAAGTCACGGATGAGTACAGGTACACTGGTTCAGGTCGCGAGCTAGGTCGAACAGCTGTGAGTCGACATGTTTGCTGAGGCTGTCCTTGCTCAACATTGATCTTCGCACATCTGATCACAGCTGTCCTACTACACGAGCGAGGACTATGACGCTATGCTGGAAGGAGATTATGGGTACGAAAGTAGCGAGGTAAGAGCTACATTGTGAAGCACTGAAACTCGGCATTCTGGCAAACTTTTTCCTGCACTCTACATATTCTTGCAGGAAGAGTCGGAACCGGACAAAAAGCTCTATGAACGTCTCCGTGAACAGGCTGAGTTCGAAGGCAATCGCATGGCCCAAGCTTTCAAGGAAGCCACTCAGGCAAACACGAAAGGCAATGGCGCAGCAGCCAGGAGGCTCGTCAAGAAGGCAAATCATCACAAGGCTCAGATGGAGAAGTACAAAGAACAAGCTGCCGATCTCATCTTCATGGTGAGTGCTCTGGAAGTAGAGCTGTAAAGGAGTAAAGCTCGAACTCTGCTGGTTTCAAACTCACGTCTTGATACAGGAAAACAATGCCGACAGGGAGAAGGACACTGTCGATCTGCACGGCCTGACGGTCGCGGAGGCTGAGGCTAAGGCTCAAGATTTCGTTTCCAAGGCCTTTCGGCGGGGCGTCATTCAGGTCAAGATCATCACCGGGAAGGGAAACCACTCGGTGGGTCAGAGGCCAAAGATCAAGCCCAGCGTGGAGCAGCTTATGATGCAGTAAGTCAGGAAAATTGGAGGGTGAACGGTCAGCACACCAATTCACGTTTCCTTCCATGGCTCTCCCTTTCAGCTTGGGACATCGGGTCTCTGAACATCCCAGAAATGCAGGGATGATCTTGGTCGGTCGCTGAATGAGACTTATCATCAGCTGTACAAGCGTCGTGATGAGGCCTCAGCCCTCAGGGCATTCTAAGCGTCCCCGTTCGCCACGTTACTTTGAAGCTCAATAGAAATCTGCAGAGAACAGTCAGGCAGTCAGAGGACCTTTTTTCGCATAATACGGTGCATATAGTCTTGATTCGTGTTGTTCACGGAGGAACATAAGCGTGGCTTGATACCAAAACCGACGTCGCGATCTCAAAGACGACCCGGGTCCATCACGAACTCGTATGGCAAGAGAAAAACTGCGTGGATTGGGAGTAGCTTTGATTGCTGCAGCAGGGCTCGACGACATGCTTATCCCCATGGGGCGCAGACCTTGGCGTCGTAGGGGCAGCAAGCGGGGAACTTGACGCTCTTGTTGCAGCACTTTTGTCGGCAGTCGGTACAGCGGCGCTGGTTTTCCGGGTCCTTGAAGGTGTCGCAGGTCTGTTTCCCAGCCACCGGAGTGATGATAATAGAGAGGCAGAGAGGGAGAGAGAGGGAGAGGGGGGGGGGGGGGGGAAATTGGAGGGATGAAAGTAGAAGTCATTTCATGTATGAGTCCTCAATTTTTCGGACGTGCTGCTAGAGACGATCCACTCACCGGAGCGATCTGGAGGTTGACGAAGGGCAGACAAGTGGGGGATGAGCACGCGTCGCACTTGGTAAGGCAGGAGGCGGCCCAGGGATCGCATTCCTGTGTGTAGGAATCGCAGTTGTTCCCATTTGGACGACACATGTCACTGCACTGCTGCTGCAGTCATTCGGCGATGATAAGCATGAAAATGGAGATGCCCAGTTCAGTCCGATCAGTCGCAAGACGAGAGAAGACATCTGCAAAGGGACTTACGGGCAGGCCAGCCACGGCGGCGGCAATGACAGAGGAGAAGAGCAGGCAAGACAAGAGCTTCATGGCGGATACGATGAACGCTGGCTGGAACACAGAAGCAGTCAAGGAAGCAAGCGCAAGGGGGCCTTACAGCGACCAACTCAGGCCCGTTTAGTATGCCTTTACCATTCCACATGCTAAGCAGGCTGTTGCTGCTGCCGTGAACTTGCTATCGTCGCAAACCTCATATCAAGATGGCCTTCCAAGCTGAAGAAAAGCGACGACCGAACCATTATTGAATGGATCGTACACCGCCGGTTAGCGGGAGTGGTTGTACAACTGTATAAGCATGAAATGCTTGGGCAAGTTGTTCCCATTTGGACGACACATGTCACTGCACTGCTGCTGCAGTCATTCGGCGATGATAAGCATGAAAATGGAGATGCCCAGTTCAGTCCGATCAGTCGCAAGACGAGAGAAGACATCTGCAAAGGGACTTACGGGCAGGCCAGCCACGGCGGCGGCAATGACAGAGGAGAAGAGCAGGCAAGACAAGAGCTTCATGGCGGATACGATGAACGCTGGCTGGAACACAGAAGCAGTCAAGGAAGCAAGCGCAAGGGGGCCTTACAGCGACCAACTCAGGCCCGTTTAGTATGCCTTTACCATTCCACATGCTAAGCAGGCTGTTGCTGCTGCCGTGAACTTGCTATCGTCGCAAACCTCATATCAAGATGGCCTTCCAAGCTGAAGAAAAGCGACGACCGAACCATTATTGAATGGATCGTACACCGCCGGTTAGCGGGAGTGGTTGTACAACTGTATAAGCATGAAATGCTTGGGCAAGCGTCTTTGAATCCCTTGGGGTCCTGTGACTGAGGAAGACTTGCATGAGACTTGGCTGATCAGACTCGCAGAAGGCTTCAGCCGTGCAACGCTTGAGAAAGTCATGCTCCCCTCGAGCAAAGCAAGCCTGGCCGTCTTACCCGTCTGCAACTGTGACTGGCAGGCTTTCGCAAGACCTTCGTGCATAGAGTTGGCCACTTCTACCTGTCAATCTTGGGTACCAATGGAGCCAGTCTTTCAGCCCGCACATACTCTGCCGAGACCTGGCACTGTATGTCGTGGTTGATCTCATCATGATCTGTTCTTTTGTCTCAAAAGATAACTGCATCTGACATAAAATCACTCGTCCTCATCTTCCGTGTCTGTAAAGTCGTCGTCACCTTCGTCGCTCCCATTATGTTGCGACTCGGCCAGATTGTCCAAACGTGTGCGTTTCCGTGGTCTGCGTTGGACAGGAGCAGGCATCGTTTCCATCGCCAGCGCAACAATCTCCTCAAGTGCGACCTCTCGTTGTGTGATCCTGAGCACGTCTTTGTCTGCAAGGTGGGAGGGTGGGAAGCGGTGCTGGAAGTTGTTGAGCAGGTACCTTTGTTTTTTCCCGCGCGTGCCCAGATGATGCACAGCCGGATCAAAGACACCAGTGTCCACTCGTTCGAGCCTCTGCTCCCGTCCGGCCGCATTGATGTTGCATTTGCATGCTGCACAATTGTGCTGGGCGTTCAGGAGTTGGATGAGACGCTGTGAGAGGAAGTGAAACCACTGATCAGAGCTAAAGAACCTGCCACGCTCTGGAAAGACATGTCACAACCGCACTCACATCAGCAGTATACACTGCAAATGTACCTTCACTCTCAATCTTCCGGATGGAGAACTGTCCGTTCTGTCCGACGTCCAGAAAGGCCTCGACCCGCACCAAGACCGTGTTTTCCGAAGAGAGCCAGATGCCTGATAGACGGCCGATTGTGAGCTGCTTGACCCAGACAAAAGTGAAGGAAGTGTGAGTCATGGTTTGCGGAGATCGAGGCAGAGGGAGGACATACGCACTTGTTGCAATTCACCAGAGGTAGCGTCAATGCTCACAAAGCTGCCCATCTTGCATGAGTCTCCGGCACGCGTGGTCATCCGTTCGCAGGCCGTGAATGTAGTCTCCTGGCCGAATATCGGCAGCGCAAAAGCCTCAGTGTTCATGTCGAAGTCGGCAAAGATCAAATCTGCCTGCTGCGGCAGCACACCTCGAAGAACACTGACTGAACCTGTGAATCTCATGTCCGAAGTCAAACACTGATCAGCGTCAGCCTGTGATTCAGGAAGATGCCCACTACTCACCAGGCTCTTCCAAAGAGCCATCTTCGGGAATCCATCTCTCTTTCAACGCCTTGACATTGGGATTGTGGATCAAGCCGCCGATGTGCTTGCCAGCGGACTGTGCACGATTACTCGCTGGAATCCAAATAGTACCTTCAGATGCCCAATGAATCACCATCTCTCTCTCCTCCATTCGTCGTGCAATGTCCTTGGATGGGGCGCTTCTGTTTGTGTGAAACGCCGCATTTCGCTGAACGGCGTTGAATGATTCGTATCGCTCGGTAGCCACATTTTTGAGAGGTCCAAAAAGCTCCACCTGCCGTGGAAGGTGAGCCAGCATGTGCAGCTTCACCTTGCTGGTGATGGTCTTTGGGTCTAGCGCCGCCCAGGCCAGCCACAGCTGGGAGATCGCCCCACGCAGACTGGTCTTTTGTTGGTTTGAAAAAAGATAGTTTGTCAGAGCACACTCTGCACGGAGTCCCACCATAGCTCTCACCAGATACGCTTCCGTGTTGGAGATATACTCTACATGAATGAGTCGACTGAAGTTGCCGTACGCCATCCATGCGTCAAGTAGTTCCGAGTCTACCAGGTTGAGCTTGTCCAAAGAGAGCAGAGCAAAGGGCATCAACTGGCACAGCACCTTGACTTCTTTGCCGTTGAGTGTGTTCATTCGGCGAAGCATCGTCGCAGCCGGATACATGGCAACCTCGGCAATGCCGTCAGTCGAGAGTGCTTCGAGCTGAACGCGCAAGTGGTCCATTGCAGCATGATTCAGCCGCCGATTTGTTTCTTTGGCGAGGTACTTGCCGGGCCCAAGAGATGCGATGTGGAGGATGTCAACTGCTGTGTGCTGCGGTCCGCCAAAGCCGGCGATGGTATGAAGTGGCGAATGCCAGACACTCGCCTGAAGTGCATCTTTGAGCTGCTGCATACGAGTCTTGGCTTCGGTAACAGGTAGTTTCCGGCGTGGTTGGCCTGGTGCTGGGGCTATCTTCCCTTTGACCTTGTCGTTTTCCTCCAGCAGAATGGTGCAGGCCTCCTTCGTGGCGGCGTCTTTGATGCCTGTCGTTGTCCATTGTTGTTCCAGCTCAGACGCCTTATCGTCCAAAGCCAGTTGCATCTGCCGCCCAAGTTCCTCAACAATCCCCGCTGACGTCCGTTCGTTTCCCAACTGAAATTTGAGAACATGGTGAGCAAACATCTCTCAAACGACATTCTGTGTTCAGAACGAGGGGTCACTCACACTTAGGGCCGCATTGACACCTTCTTCTGTCCGCTTGTAGGCCGCATCCCCTCCCCAGTCGCAGAGTCGGCAGGGTCGGCAGCCAGTCGCTCCCACTGAAGACGTGAGCTTTGCCAGCATGACGGTGTCTCCGAGTACAGCGAGCAGCCAGGGTCTGACCAGAACCAAGTCACGCTCTTCAACGTCCCATACCCAGAAAGGGTTATCGTAAAGCTTACTGTTAAATTTGAATCAAAATGCGACACATCAGTACATAAAATCAGATGCTTCAACAGGGATGTTCTCCTGGAACTACCCACTTCATTTCTGCTGCGAAAGATTCGAGGAGCTCCTCTGGCTCCGCGGAGGCTGTTGTCGAATGGAACCTGACTGCAGCGCGGCGCCGGTCGAGGTCGGCTCGGTCAAGCAGCGCGTTGGAGAATAGGATGGACGTATGCGGGAAATTACCCATTGAGAATGTGCCCCGCCAATCGTCCTCCCATGCTAAGACTGGCACCGTCCTCACTTTCTTTCCCTTTGCTTTTGCTTGGAGGGGATGGATATCTGGCAGCTGGGTCCCATCTTCCAGTACTGCTTGATGAAGACAACGCGTCAGTAGACACACAGCGATCCAAGACTCAGTCGGTGGAGCCACTCACTGACTCGAAGTGTCTTGATGGCATGAGCAAAAATTGTTGACCGTGTGGCCTCTTGTTCTACGTCGAAGTCGAGAACTGTTGCCGACTGTCTCAGCCTGTTCGGTCCCTCCGCTATCAGGAGAGGGCCACTGCCTCGTAGCCGATCATCAGAGTCAGAGTACCAGAGCTGGGGAAGGACTGCTGCTCCAGACTTTAAGGCCAAAGGTTGGTCAAGGTAGGCATGTGAGCCGTCAGACAAGACCACCATGGGCTGGCGGGCGTCGTGAGTGATCATCGCCTCTCCGTCCCGGAGTTCTTTCTTGGACTCCGCTTGCCGCGGATAGAAGTGCAGCTTGGAACGAATTGCAGGGTTTCCGAAGTCCTGAGTTTAGATGAAAAGTGAAAGGCGGGTCAGCATCTAGACGCCTTGTGGTAAGCAGGGACCACTCACCCGCGAGATACCGCTTGCAACGCTCTTGGCATAAATGGGATGTCCCCCACTACCGATGACATCTTTTCCCCATCCTTCCAGGCCACTCTTCCGTACCTTCTCACTCGCTGTCCGGAACGCTGAGTATGTGGGAACTTCGTATCCATGGATGGCTCGAGCAAACGCCAAGAGCAGCTCAATGCCAGTTCGGCTCAGAGGCGAGCGAGGGGCACATGCAACCAGGGATAGAAGAAAGGTCTGATATATGGAGATAACCTGATTGTCAATACACAGCCACGCAACTGCAGCAGATTGGGTGAGGAGGGGGGTACTCACGCCTCGATCTGGCCACGGATGATAGTCTCCGTTGTCTGTGTTGTGTCGTGCGCTACGAAGAGATTGTTCCATTTCCTCAAGCATCTGGCGCTCTTCCTCTGTCTGCACGTCGTGAGCCCAGGCAACCTCCGTTCTTCGCCTTTGCATTTCCGCCCAATCTCGATCGAAGCTCTGGGTTGTCTGAGGAGGGAACTCTACGGAGGGGCGGCAGTCCCCACGATCCGCCAGATCATCATTGTCGTCGATCCCGAGATGAAATGAGGGAAGATCATCGACTTCCCGACTGGCTTCAGCCCGACCGGCATCGGCTACTTGTCTCCCGTCCCGTCTCTGGGCAAGATCCCACACAGACACGTAGCTGGGACTGGTAGCTGGCCTTCGGTGAGGAGGAAGTGCTCGATTGCGGGTATGTGTAGCTTTGCATCGATGGGCTTCGACATCTCTGCGACGAACAGAGGGGCCATGCGGACAGACAAGACAGCGCGTTTCGTCATCATGCGTCTCAAAATCTGGACAGAAGCTTCTGTGAGCAAGTAGTACGGACGCACAGCCCTTGAACTCAATACTCACCATCTTTCAGGTCAACTTCGAGTCTGGCTCTTCCTCGTACCATGGCAAGAGCGAGGAATGATGATGTGCGGTTCCTGGCCTTTTGGTGTTGGGTGTTGACCTGCGGTGTTGACTTGGCCAGATTTATGGAGGTTTTGAACCTCGACTACCACTCACCACCCCTCCAACCACCACAGAACCAGCAAGCAGCACTATCGACCACCAAACATGCCCAGAACCCGAACTGTTTCCACTAGTCAGCGAGGACGTGGAGCGCGCGGAGGCAACCCTTACAGCTCTACTCGCCAGCTTTCAGGGGGTGCTGCTCCCCGCCAGGATGGAGCTGGCCGCTCTCAAGCGGGCTCAAGCCGACGAGATCGAGACCGACAGTCTCCAGATGCTCCAAACGAAAGGAACCACGACAGCAACGATGTCCTGGACGAGGCTGCCATTGACCGCATTCACACGAGCATTCTGATCTATCATCGTCATCTAGGTATGCGAGACTCCTGGACCACCAAGGCCGCATTTACTCTGCTGCGGCAGCTACGGGAACTTGAACTTGGTGAGGACGACGAAGTGAATGTGAGTTTTGCTGTTCCCGCGGTTGTCTCAAGGCGTCTCTCATCATCATCTTTGCTTGCACACAGGAACTAACTGAAGCAATGGTAGCTGGTACGATGGAGAGATATGCTGCACTCGACCGCTCGAATAGACTGCTGGCGGCGGTGGAAGGCAGCACCGGTATTCAAAGCCAAGTAGCCGCCATCAACACGAAGCTCCCAGCCATCACTCCTTTGCTGGTCATGTCGGATGCGATAGAAGCACGGGGCAAGGTGGGTATTTGGAGCATTCACACTGACGTAGCATTGAGTGGAACAGACTATCTTCTTTCGGACAGGCCTACCTTCGTCTCTCCACAACGCATGCATTTTTATCCACAGCCGTGCCTGCATACTCACGACACAGCTCGGAGATCACGAATATGGTGCTTGTGAGTTGCGCATTCCATGGCATGGGTCTTGTGATTGGTTGTATGCAGTTGGACAAGCAGTCCGCATTGACTTCAACGAGACTTGCTTTACTACAGTGCTTGGCAAGAAACAGACCGGAGGAGCTCGGGACAAACGGGAAGCACCTCCTGAAAGCGAGTAACAGCAAGGGCACACAGGCCGTGACCGCCGTCATCAATGAAAAGGTCAACCAGCTGCGATTTGATATGAGAGAACTTGTGAGAACATTGCCTCTGTGGTTGCGTGGTGCAGATCGTACTCACTGTCACTGATGTTGTCTTTCTTGATCTATCTTCCAGGTTTATATTTCCATGACACCAGATCTCGAACAGCCATTACCAGACCTCACCAAGGCAGTTCTGGAAGGAGTGGAAGGCATCAAGCCTACGTGGGGTCTTGTGCAAAAAATTGCCATCTGGGTAGGCACACAGAAGCTCCAGAGTCATGTGGGCTACTGGTGAGACCATACTGAACATGTCTTTTTTGTTGGTCAGCGAAAGACTGGATACACGGAAGGCTGCATGAGAGGCGCTAGCACGTCCGAATGGAACAAGGACTTTTGGGCTCAGGTTGATGCCCGCATGGAGCGCTACAACGAAAACATCAGGAAAGGTGAAGACGGTGATGAGGAAGCGGCCGACGCCGCAGTACAGTGAGCAAGCTAACTCCTGCAAGGCCCATGATCACTGCTTTTGCTGATTTGCTCGTCCATGTGAATTTTTTTTCTCGTAGATACATGGACGACTTGCTTGACTACGACGAAGCCACCTACGGCAAAGCCGACTATCCTGCTCGTGACGATCGCTGCGAAATGCAGCAGCAGCTGTCAGACATTTTCGTCAATGGGCTACCCAGCAACGTGTGAGGCATCATGGTCTCCGGGTGCAAATAGAATCTGTTTCCACAAAGTACCGCTTCTGTGTTCAGCGCCTGTGCCAGTCTTGCAATGTGAAAGGACCGAGAGTTGACTTGAGAGTAAGGGAAGAGTGATTGTAGGACCAGCTTGATCCTTTTGGTAATTCTTGGGCAACACTCTCAGCAATCCAAGTGAGAGAATTGACCGATGTCTCCTCCAAGTCAAACGTCCTAGTCTTGCCCTGATCTTCCCAAAATTCTTGCCCAACTCTTCCAACAAGTACGGGTAGAGACTTCCCAAAAACGCGAACAGTCTCGCCCAAGTCTCCAAGGGACAAGTGGAACAACTCTTGGGCTATAGTTGCCATAAGGCTGGAACAGCCTTACGATTAGCCAGGGGTGTATCCATAAGGAGCAACGTAGCAGTTGAGGTATCTCACCAGTCACTGAACTGTTCTAACAGACGTGGAGACCGAGTGGCTCAGGCAGAGCCAGAGCTACGCGGCTGTTAGCATGATGACAGAGATGAGGGCGGGAAGCTTGGCGTGAGTCCCGGCTTGAGATGAAATGAGATGCTACGGTGGGTAGCCTTCCCAGCTTCCAGATGTTATTGCAGAATGAAGCCCCCTTCGGACTGGATGTGCGGCCCACAACTCAGCTGGTAATTCTGCAGACGGATCACAACAAACATGATCAGCTCCTCATCTCTTCCTGCGCACCGGCACAGAACATGAGCCATCCTCGACTCTCCTGGCAAGGAAGCTCACCTCTCTCATTCTGAAAGTACCGGCTCCGACTTCCCACTTCATCTCATTTGAGCCCGTTGCCCAACCTGTGCAATCCGATAGGAGTCTGATCCGGGCGCCGCCTTCAAGAGACGAGGCCAGGCCGCGTATGTCACGATAGCGATTCTCATTCCGTCTCGTCTGAGTCCTTCGTATCGTTGCAGCGTGAAGTCAACAGAAGAGACGACGATGAAAAGGTACTTATATCAAGGTCTCAGACCGTCTTCAGGCGGGAGATCGTCCCCTCCACCTCACGCTGATCCTTTCTGCTCTTCCTGATCCTCGCCATCATGCGCGCTGCCTCTTGTCTCCTTCTTCTCTGCGCTGTCGTCGGTGCTCTTGCCGGTCCCAACCAGCTCAACCATCCTCACCACCACAGGCCCGTGAGTCCTTGCTGTATGGACTACAACGTGGCCAAGCAAACTGACTTGACTCTGACTCGACGGTATTGTCTGATCTCTGACCAGCTGCCTTGTTCGAGTTTGTGCGCTCCTGACGGAGACAACTGCGACACCGAAGCTCAAGATTGCGTCAAGTGGAGCGACGACTGCATGGCGAAGTGCAACGACTGCAGCTCAAATGATTGCCCAATGTACTTGAGCCTCGAAGTGTTCCCGGTGAGCGGCCAGCTTCGAAGGGATGAGTCTGAGATGAGCTATCTCTCTGACCACGTATACGCTTTTCCTTCTGTCAGTCATGCGACGTGTTCAGGAACCCAGCAACGAAGGCTCACTGCCTGGGGTGCCGCCACAACTGCTGTGTTGGAAGCGGACTCTACCGCGCGTGCTGCCCGTACGATGAAAACGTCTGTGCCCCTTACTGAGCTTCTCATAGCTGGCCATCGAGGACGACCTCAGTGGCAGACCCAGATTCCATCTTGCCTATCAATCAGAATACCATGTCCCCACTTGCCACAAACTTGTTTTCACTTCTCTCTGCCTTTTTTGATTCATCTCGAAGAGCCGGGAACGTCTGTGCCTCACCCTGGTTCAGGTCCAGCGCCGATCCGCGCAAGCTCGCAAATATGTTCTTGGTGGCTCCATCCTGGTCCAGATTTGGCTGAATTCATTCAGCTCATCAGAGTTACTCTTTCAAGAGTGGTTCCGCTGCCACGGACGTGGATTGCCGATACCTTGATTCAGCACAGCTGACCAGCAAGAAGGCATTGACTTCTCTCGACCATCTGACCTGCTCCGGGTCTGTGCTTCCAAGGTTGGTGAGCGATAACCTGGCTGCGACTCCGCGTGTTACTGCTCGAATGTTCTCCAGAAATGACCGGCATTCCGGATTCGAAGTCAGTCAGGGGCGTTTATCTCATCATCTACTTATACGCATCCATGTTCCAGAACGTTGTTCCGTTGGGAAGAAGACTCTGCTTACCATAAGGCGCATTTATACCGAGTCCATCTGAGCTTCTGGGTTCTTCATCGCGCTGACTACTTCGTTGCTCATCTCCAAGCAGATCTCATCATTTGCTGCCATGAGAGTCCCTGTTTTCCTGACTTTGTTGTGCACCATCCTCGCTGTCAAGTTTGGGTCTGCCAAGGCAACATGGCATCCTCATCATAATCCACCTGTGAGTCAATGCCCATCTGCTTACATCATGTCATAACGCGAGACGCTGATTTGAGCTGACGATGACTGCTCCGTCCCAACCGCGGCCCAGCGGTCATGCGACGAAATCTGCGCCCCAGACGACGGCAACTGCGACGATCAGACCCAGGATTGCATCCGCTGGTCAAAAGCGTGTCAACAGAAATGCAGACTCTGCCAAGAGAATAGCTGCCCGACCTATCTCGACCTGCAGCGCTATCCTGTGAGCACTCGACCCACCTGAGTTCCATTTGGCTGCGAGGGATACATTTGACATTCCAAGACTTCTACCATGCAACTTCCCATGATGATGTCTTTTCGTCACCGGCGTTGCATCAGTCATGCAGTACGTTCAGAGAGTGGAAGACCAGAGCACACTGTCTTGGCTGTCGCAATCAGTGCTGCTCTGGAGGCGACGATGGCCGAGCGTGTTGCCCATACGATGAAGATGTCTGCGGTCCCAAGTCACCTCGAGATGTTGTGCCGTGATACTTTCTGCAGACCACATATCGGTACATCGCCACTTGGTATGGGCCTCAAGTACTCTTGCACATGTCCTTACCTCTTATTCTGTAATTCCGGGACGTCTTCAGTCGCCCGTTGCATCACATCCCGTCTCTGTGAGAGAACGGGCATCTTGCCTACACACCGAGCCCCGACCTGCGGTCGCAGCTCACAGATTTCGGGTGCCAATGCTGTCCCTTTCAACTTGGTTCGGACGCGGCCTGGTGCCTTTGCACGAGCATCCGTCTCATGTCCTCGTAGATCTGAGCCAGCAATCCCAAAGTGACCAAGAAAAAGCTGTGCTCTTGTCTTGACAGAATGAGTCATCACGGAACCCGTGTAGAACCGCTCTTCTGTCGCCGTCTGCATTGATCAGCCCACAGGGTTTAGAGGGAAGCGAGTGCCGTAATGAGGAACGGGGCTGATAGAGACCGCCTTCGCTTACAAGACGCTCATCAGAATCCTGACACACTCAGTCCAGTCCCCTCACGAGAAAGCATAAAAGACGATCCCATCCCGGCTGAAAAGAGCTTTCTGCGCTGACCCGTCCCCCTTCCCGTCTCCAAACAGAAGCTTTGAAGGATGAAGCTTTCTTCGTGCCTCATCTTCTCGTGCCTCGTTGTCGCTGCTATGGCTGCTGTGCCTGTGAGTGTATGACAGCGTATAGACTTGTTCCGAACTGGCTGACGTGCTGGTCCATGCTGGGGAACGAGCTATAGGACCCTTGCAAAGACATCTGTTCGCAAGACACGGGAGACGGATCAGTGGACCAACGCTGCTACGACAAATGCAGGAACTGCGAGGCGAACCAGTGCCCCGTGTACCTCAATCTCTCCAAGATCCCGGTGAGCTTCAGATTCTGCGGAGATGTTGTCTGGCAGGAGCGACTGACTCATAGGCTCCCATCTGGCGGCAAAAAAAAAGTCCTGCGAAGATGCCTTTACCGACAAGGCAGCCAGGGATCACTGTATGGGATGCCGTCAGCAGTGCTGCAAAGTCAGGAACGGGAAGCGCACTTGCTGCCCCTACGAAACGAAGACGTGTTACGATCTTTGAACGCCAGCCGATTGGGCCTTGGGGAAACTTCACAAGCACACATGCCGGCATCCCTATAGCTTCCGCTTGCCAGTTCAAATCTACAGTTCACACATGTTTCCTTGCATTTGGAGACTGGGATAGAAGCTCCTGCTGTAGCAGACAGAGCGTGCCACCTGAGGAACATCATGAGCGACGTCCTGTGTGAGAGTCTTCGAATTTGGACAAAGGGGAAGCTTGGAGAACCAGCGTGGGAAATTCTCAACTCTACGCATGCTGGACGCTTCGAAAGACGGTTCGTGCAGCTCGACCTTCTCGACAGCCAGCATCAACACACAGCCATCTCACTCGGCCGGCTTGCGTTCGTCATGCCGGAAGATCTGTCCACATCCACATCGCACGCTGCGGTCGATCTTGCTGCTCCTCTGCAGCGCCGGCGCAAGGTCAGCTACGAAGTCTACGACAACGAAGACGCCGATGGGGGCCCAACACCGGCACCGGATCAGCAGCATCTACAGGACCATCCGCGCAAGCGGCAACGACTGGCTCTCAAGGAGCAGCGCAGGCTGCGGAAGCTGCAAGAAGATGGCTTAGAAGATGGGGAGGGGCCTGCCGGGGATGAAGATGGCGATGGAAACGGCGACTACGACGCTGACTCGGTGCGCACAGCAAACCGCTCATCAGTCGAGACAGAAGCACGCGGCCAGCAGCTCTTGCCCGTCGCCCGCCTCGGTCCGGAATTCGATGGCAATCCAATCTCGGGTGCGCAATACCTGGCCGTCGTGAGGAGAGAGGCCAGAGCAGCAGCTCGGTACACACGCGCTCCCAATCCTTACGAGCGCCCTCACGGTCGTCCATCTCAGCCTGAATCCGCTTCCCACTCTCCTCTTTCCGAAAATCATGGTGCGGACGCGGTGCAGCCGGCAAGAAAACGCGCACAAGATCTCGCGAAGCGCTTCAACGCCAATCTGCCAGACGAACACTACAGAAACTATGCACTGCCTCGGTTCAGGGCGATGAGAGCACTGTACGAGTTGCCGGTCCCTGAATGGAAGTCCGACCCTTTCATCGCCGACCCTCTACCCGAAGACGGCGATCAAGTCGGCTGGTTCCGCTTCATCCACAACCAAGATCCACCGCCAGGCTTCTTTGGCAGGTCCTCCCGGACCAAGTCAGGCCAAGCAGCTGAGGCGCCCGCCTCCTTCGATATTGCGGAGTTTGCCTCCAAGGGCCGCGCCCCCACCCCCAACATCTGCCGTCGTCTCACTCAGTCTCAAATTCGCTTTCTGATCAAACTAGTGGCAGACTGCATTTACCGCTTCACCTACATTGCTCAAGACCTCGATGTCAACCCTATAGTGGCCACACGAGATGTGATCACCCGCTTGCATGCACTCTGGCTCTGGTCTCTGATCGTCTTTCTCGACTCGCACCTGCTCTCGGACCATCTCAACGAGCTGCGCAACGCAGCCCGGATCCTGCTTCAGGCTATCAATTCCGATCGGATATCCATCACGCGGGACCTGAGCGAGCTCGAGCGCCTGCGCTTGCGAAAAGAGGAGCTCGGAGCGGCACAGCAGCGAGGCGAAGACAATGGCACCGAAGTTGAAGATGACATACATTGGGACGATGAGTACCATCGAGACCTCTACAACCTCTGCACCGACAGAAGGAATCACACGTCGCGGGAACAGGGCGCGTGGAGGCTGTTCATGTTCTTGACGATGGGATGGGGCCAACTTGATCTGGTGAGCATGCCTGCCTCTTTCTGCATACCTTGATCATTATCGTCACTGAATTCTGGAATGCTTTCTCCTCCTCCTGACCTTCACAGCTCGAGGAAGCTGAGGATGCAATCATCCCTCTCCCAGCCTGACAAAGTCCTCAGCACGCCGACTCCCTGTGCCTCCAAACCGACTCCCATTGATTTACAATCTGCATCTGTAAACTACCGCAACCTCTCCAAAATTGAAACCACGAAGCTCCACCGCCGGGCTGTAGGTGGTTCGCATCATCTGAGAATTCGCAAGTATGATCTTGTGAATTACAGAAGATTGCAGAATACAGGTGTTCAAAGAAGATTGGGCGTCAGAAACGAGAAGTTTGCGGCAGATAAGACAGGGTAGACCGAGGATGTGTGTGTGGAAGGAGAAGGTTAAAGAAAATCGAGAAAAATAGTCCGTGTTGATTTGAGAAGAAGAAGTGAGTCTATAAGAAGTTGCTGATGAAGAAGGTGAAGGACGCGACCACTATGCCCGTTGCGAGCCTGTCCACTCGTAGCTCGATTCGCCTCCGCGCCGCGCTGTCTTCTCTCAGCACAAGGTCGAGACCCAAAGAATTGCAGTACTGGTTCCCGAACGCGTCCGTGGCAATATACCGGCTGATTCCACCCCATCGCTGTCCCGCTCCTTTGGCCAGATCGTCGCCCCGAGTCGAGAAGACCTGATCCAAGCCAGGGACATTTGAGCCGTCTCCTTGGGTGGTATCGGTCCCAGTCCCGGAGCCAGACGCGCTGCCCGCGCCCGTGTTCGAGCCAGCACCACCATCGTGGTCATTGCCATGTCCTTTCCCATGTCCACCGGATCCTCCACCAGGGCCCGCCCCCGATGTCGAATTGGGTCCGCCGGAGCCCGTCACATTCCTGCCCCGACCCGTCGACAGCGAGCCCGAGCCATCACCACCATTCATGTCGGCTCCAATGCCGCCCGGTCCCGCATCTGCAAAGGTGCCGTAATCCTGCTGAGCCGTCATGTCCCAGTCTGGACAGGTCCACGTCCAACCATTGATCGGCGGACATGCGCGGGAAACGAAATGGCATGTGTAAATGCAGGGAAGCAGCTCGCCGTATTCGCCCGGTTTGAGGACTGAGTCCACGATGGGCGATCGTGAGGTCGAGGAGCCGTTCACGTTCCGGTTGACAATATATGGTAGCAGGCGGGTGTTCGTGCCGGTGCTCGCGCCAGTCAGGTCTTTGCCAGTCTGACTGGCTGCAGACTGCTCTTCGGGGTCGGTGAGTGGATCCGTACACCTCGGCAGCACGACGCCGCATACCCAGTCGCGGTATGCATTTATGCAGTCATCACATGTGGATACGTAGGAGTATTGGCCGAACTGCTCGCTACCGCACGGGAAGGTGTTGATTGTGGTTGTGAAATTTTGCAAATTGGGGGTGACGGTTTGGTTGGCAGCTTCTATGGCAACGGCGGTGGGGACGTCAGGGGCAATCGGGATCGAATACGCTACGGAAGGGCAGTAATCCAAGTTGGTCACGATGCGACAATTGTTGTTCCGCTTGGTCACAAACTTGATCGCTGGGTAGAGTACCGAACCAAACACGCCCGTGGGGGTTGTTGGCTGCTGCGGCCTGTTCCATCGGAGCCAGGCAGTGTAATTAGTTGAAGGCACGAGATTGTTGATGAGGACCTGCATTCGCACTCGCTCCGCCAGCGTTTTGGCGTTGGTTCGAGAGCTGATTGGAGTGTCGAGGATTCCACGAGTTGTCTCGCTGATATTGTAGATGATGGGTCCAGCTAGCAAGCGATTCCCGCTGATGGCCGAGGTCGCGTTGAACAGTGAAAAGCTCTGCTCCAAGGCGCACATGGACGAATTGAAGTAAGGATCTAGAGACGCAACTCCGAAGGAGGGCAAAATGTAGACGGTGACGTTGGGAGTGATGGTTTGGTTGACGTTCAAGGGAGAGACATTGCTGTACCAGCTGGAGGTGACGAGAGCGTGCGCGCTGTCGGTGTCATCTAGCGACACGCCTGCAGCTGTAGAAACCAGCTCCGGCTCGACTGTGTGAAGTGCAAGAAGCAAACAGCAAGATCAGTCCCTACATGTACCTGATGTATCAGCATCTGAGCTGCCGTTGGGCCCACCTTCTAAGCTTGCGATGACCCTGACCGTCCAATCCCCGCTTGAGACCTCACGGGTGTCCTCGGGGGGCCATACACCGACTGTGAAGAGCTCGTTCTGGTCTCTATCGAGATCGACCTCGATCAAGGTGGCCCCGCCGTTGAGATGCGTGCTGACGATACCGTCGCTCGAGGTGGCATTGGGTCCCGGCGCAATTACGTTTGCGTATGTTGTCGGATCAATGTCCTGCCCGCCTTGAGACCCGCCGCCATTTCCAGTGTTGGCGAAGGCTCCCATGGCAAGAGCTGTCTGCTCCGATGTCCAATAAGCCCGCATCAGTGTCCGCTGCAGCACTTCGGCAGCGGAAGATTCGGCAGAGAGCGCATTGACGAGTGTTTTGTTGTTCACATCGTAGGGCGGGATCGAGGGTCCGCCGCAAACGGAGATGGAGACGTACAGCTTTGTACGAGCTGTGCGCTCTACAGATGAAGAACCGTCATCGTTGGTAATTGTGGCCGTGGTGGTGTTTAGGGGGATAGGGAATGTGAAGAAGAGGCCGGTGGTGGAGTTGAGGGGTAGTGATCCTAGAGCGGAGACATAGTCTTGCAGCACTGTCGCTTTGGTGTTAGGAAGCAGAAACGACGGCGTCGGTGAGGGAGCGGCTACTGCGCTTGTTTTGGTGGAGCCAGCTTTCGGCCTTGAGGAGGACGATCGTTGAGCTGCTGTGGTAGGCAAGAGGAGGAAGGCGAGAAAGGTGAGAAACAGAGAGAAGAGGAGAGGGGAGCGTGTGGAAGGGAAGATGCTGGAGATGCGCCTTCTTCCTCTTCTGCGTATTCTTCGGTGATGTAACGAGTGTGCAGGTGTCTGCGACGATGTCGAGTTGCCACCTGGCTCTGAGTCTGGCATGGCCTGCAGCGGTTGCATGCTCGTGCTCCTCATCGTCATCGGCCACTCCTTCGATGTCGACGTGCTCGAGGCAGAGAGAGCCAAGCTTTGAGGATGGCAGTGCACTCTACACAGCAGTAAATCTCGGTGTTGCCAAGCAGGAGGCACACGAAGGTGAGTCGCTCACGTGACTCAGTCTGAGGCGCAACGCGGATCGCCAATCATCAGCCGCATGAAGCTCAACCACAACTGAAGGAAGACAGGACAGAGCCCAACACAAGAGGTGGTAGCTCAGTGGTAGAGCGGATGATTGCAGCACAGCTGTTAAAGACTCATCAGGTCAGGTGTTCAACTCACCTTCGCCTCTGACTGACTTTCGACGTTCCTTTTGCCTTTTTTTTTTTGGGGGGGGGGGGGGGAGGGGGTGCAACAGCCGGCTCATGTTATGAAATGAAATGCTTGTTGCGGACAGCGGCAGCTGAGGGAGGTTGCAATCTTCACCGGTTCCTTCAGGCCTGATATCCTCGCACCGCCGTACTGCTGGGACGGAAAAGAGCGGAACAAGGTACGAAAGGCTGCCATGCTGACCTTCTCTTCTCCCGCTTCTGACGCTCCTGCACTCTGTGCCCTTTTATCTCATCTGCTGACCGGACCCTCCCTTCCGCGTGCGAAATTTCACTCGTACTGACCTCGTTCTCATGGTGTATGCGGAAACATACATCCTCCGCCCTCGAAACCCCTTGTATTCCGTCTTGTCGAGTCATTTTGCGTGCCTGATGACGCTCCAATGCTCCCCCATGGCCTGTCGAGAACTTCTTCCTTCCCCACTCGGCCGGCTGCGCCAGATTCTGATCTCATTTCGATCGAGCACGCTGCTGGAGTCGGGACAAAGGTAGCTCCTGCTGACGGTCGCCAGCTTCCGGCGCAGGCCCTTCTCGAAAATCAGCAGCTGATGATATAAAGACAGCTTTCATCCAAAGAATTGGGGAAGCCGTTACCCATATCAGTCCACTCACGCTTTTCCTCTGCTCCCACACTCTTTCATACCGTCCATCATTCTCAGCAAACACATCACCCCAGCAAACACTTCGTCTCAGCAAACACTTCATCTTTTAACAACCTTCTCAAAGCCCGCAGCATGTGCACTCAGGAAGAGGTAGGTCCAGTTGTTGGCACAGGAACCCCATCGCGAGGAGTGTTCATCCGCTGAATCATTGTTCTGAGCATTGCAGACTATCAAGGTGTGCCCCAAGTGCGACGACGTCAAAGATGTCATCATGAGCCCCATTGAGAGGTGCGACGACGAGCACTGCGAGCATGTCAGCACGTCCTTCAACATTGTCAACATCGACCCGGCCAACTGCAGCGTGTGCGCCAACATCGTCACTTGACTGGTCGACTCGTCTACTTCAAAGCTGGAAGCCCGTCTGGCGGATGTGAGTCTTTGGCGGGTGCATACATCCAGGTGTTCGACGAGTCTCACATCATGACCAACTTACCTCTGTTTCCACATCCACATCGCCTCTGAATACATCAGAACCAGTCCAGCTCAGTCTTCAACGCATTCGGTGGCGCATACACGAGGTCACCAAGATATTCGAGCATCATACCGGTCACGTCTTTGTCAGCTCCCAAGAATCATCTCAAGTCTTCCCACAGTCCTGCGGTCTCATCAGTGCACTCGGGCAGAAGAACACCATCATCCAGGCCAGGTCGTCCTGTCTGTCACGACTGGCACAGAAGTCGTTCTGAACTACCCGCCCAATACGAGACCCCTTCTTCTTTCGGTCGTGCTTGATGAGTATCGTTCCATCCTCACATTTTTCCACACGAGCTCGTCATTCCCCTTCCTCCCGAAATCCACAGTCATTTTTCGATCGTCAAGCCTGCTAGCGATGATCAATCTGCTGATCGATGACTTCTTGGGAGAGGGAGCAGATGGTGTGCTAGCATGGCAGCGCTGTCAAGGCCTGAGTGCAAAAAAAAAGTTTGGCCGTGCGGAACATTTCAGGACAGATAAGCAGGTGGCCACGCTGACTTCCTGCCCGCTTCATGCCGTGGTCCTGCCTCAAGTCTGACGACAGCTTGATTTGTCGATACTTGCGCCTTGTAGCTCGTCTCATTCCCTCTCTATGCAATAGAGAAGACAGGCTGGTCCCGATATCAATGTAGACTGGGCGACACCGACCCATCCCTCATCAAGCGCCATGCTCCTGTAACACTACTGTGTCGCAAGGCAAGGTATATAAAGCCAGCGCATGCCCGTGATGCAGGACCATCCAGCTCACCCACCCACTCTCATCCAACTGATCTAATCGTCATCATGAAGCTCTCTTTGTGCCTCCTGTTCTCGTTGGTTGCCATCGCGGTAGCGGATGGGGCTATACCTGTGAGTCACTTCCCACTTATCCCTCATGCTTTTGAACAGAGAAGGTTGACTTCTGGCGCTGGATGTATCACCAGCTTGACTGCGAAGCCATTTGCACCACCAAAGCCTGCTTGGACCTTTGCCACAACTGTTCGAGCTGGAATTGTCCCTCCTTCCTCCAGCCTGATCAAGTGCCGGTGAGTAACGCATGCTGAAGAAGGTCTTTGCTTGGCTGCAGCACCTCAATGGCATAGGGCTGAATCTTTCGTTTCCCTCATCATTCCCTCTGCTTCCGTATGTGTACCTTTGTCCGAATGACCATCTCCACACGGACCACAAACAGTCCTGTGACGTCTTTCCCGACGCAGCAACCAGGAAGCACTGTCGTGGCTGCCGCCAACAGTGCTGCGCCGGGAGCGGCACAAACCGACAATGCTGTCCATTCTACGGAGCTCCGTGCGGTGGTGATTGAATCTCTTGTCGTTCCATTCATGATGCATAGTTAATCAAAGACCGTCATGCACCTCGCATTGCCTCGGTGAACGAATGCACTCTCACGGATATGCTTCCATTGCAAGTGTGAGGAAAGACAAAATCAACCTGGCTCAGGACGAGTTCCTTTCTCATAGATCCCAGGCATCCTCTTCCTCGTCCTCGCCCGCGAGACCTTGCGGAGCCAAAGATGGGGCAGTTTGCGCCGGCGGGAAGGCGACGTTCGCAGGCTCTGGCGGTAATGATGCTTGATGCTGTGCATCCTTCACTTGAGATGGTACCACATCGTCGAATGTCCAAGCGTCGTCGACATCGTCATCTCCGACCTCCTGCGTCTTGATTTGCTCGCCCACCTGACCCGCTTCTTCCACGGAGGAAGCTGCTGTTGCCGTTGGGCTGGGCCTGAATGCTGGGCCCGGCGAAAGAGGGTCCTGGAGGACCTTAGATTCCGTGAGAAAACTGGATTCTGCTCCAGTATTGACGACATCGTCGCTTCCCATGCGCACGGGAGGCGCTCGTGTTAAGTCATGATCGAACGTCCACGCATCTTCTGCCTCTTCTTCGCCCGCTTCTGCTTCGTCCGCTTCTGTATCGGCCACTTGAAGCGCTTCATGACCTTGTGGCTGCTGCTGCTGCTGCTGCTGCTGCTGCTTCTCTTTCTCCTGCGCCTGTAACTGTGCTGATGAAATGTCTTTCTGCACAGAAACGGAGGACAATGCCGGCTGCTCAACCTCCTCCACGGACGGAGCTGTGATGGACGCTGTATCCGGCGCCTGTGCTTGAATGACTGGCGCAGGGTCTTCAAACGTCCAGGCAGTGTCGTCCTCCAGATTGTGCTCGTCTTGGTCCGCTTCAAGCTCAGGCCCTGACTGAGAGGCAGAAAGAGATGTCTCCGTATGATGAGGTCCTGCGTTTGTCGAGCTTATGGCTTCAGGGAGCGCTGACGTCGGAGCAGCTTGGTCATTGTCAAATGTCCACGCATCGTCTTCTTCTTCTTCTTCCTCCTCGTGCGATGGCTGTGACAGAATGGCAATAGATGGTGGAATTGGTGAGGCAGAGGAGGGAGGCAGTGGTGAATTGAGCCGACTATCTCCCTGATGTGAGTCCTCAAATGCCCATGCATCATCTTCCTCGTCGTCTTCGTCGCCGCCTTCAGACTGCTCTGGCTGAAGGCTGAGGGAAGAGCTCCTGCTGGTGCTTGACTCGAGGTATGGTGGTGCGAGTGATGGTGCTGCTGCTTGCTGCTGAGGGATGTTGATGTGATCTTCCGAGATGGCTCGTTGGACAGCTAGTTTTTCTGTCTGCCAGGAATCGTCATCATGCCAGAGTGGTTGTCTTGCTGCTTTTCTGGCCTTTCGCCTCTTTCTGCCGACAAGTGAGCGTGATCTTGGCTGTGATTGCTGATGTGGAAGTGAGAGAGGTGGAAGGGATGCAAGCGGAAGTGAGAGATGCTGGATAGCCGCTGACCAGTTCCGAGAGCGGTGATCAAGCGCTGACTGGATGTGGGCAATGCGGGGATGTAAAGAGTCGATGGGATCCGTGGTCAGCAAGAGGGAGCGAGAGTGAGACAGGGCCTGGATGAGCTCATGTTGAGGTTCGAAGGTGGTGAGCAAGTTGAGGAGATGCTCTTCCTGCTGCTGCTCGTCTTTCTGGCTGACCGCTTGCGCTTGATCTTTCGGATGCAGTCGGTCGAGATCCGCGAGGATGTCGTCGATGCTGAGTCTCATCTTTGCCGTCGCCGATGTCAAGATGGAGGCCGTGCATGTCATCGTCATTCGACTCCCAAAGGTGGAGATGGAGGGGAGCGTGAGACTTTGGTGGTCTCAAGAAGTCTTGCACCTTGAACAGGGCTGAGACGCCGCTAGAGAGACTTTAAGAAGATTTCGACCCGACTTGTGAGTGGGACACAAAGCATCTCGGGTTGCAGCTGACGAACCAAGAAGACCTTCTTGAGCACCCAAACAGCTTCTAGACAGCGGTTGCTGCGGCGGAGGATACAGACTGTGGTGGGTGAGTGCACTGTCTGGCTCTGCCAAAGCTTGCGCAGGTCTCTGGTGCTCTCTGTCTGACTTGCTCACCTCCTGCCGCCCTCCCTGCACCAGCTTCGCGCAAACGGAAAGCAACAATTGCATGTGTCCTTGGTCCAGATAGAAGCGCAGCCTGAGCACTCACAGGGCGGAACACATCAAGCGAATATCAGATTGGCCCGAAGGGAGGGGGAGCTTCAGGGCCTAGCGCGCCGCTAACAGGGAAGCGCAAGAGCCCAAGGGTGGGGGGATCAACCACAGGAAGGGATGGTCATCCGAAGCTCTGCATCAGCAGCTGTCCACTACCTCAAACCAGCAGCAACAGCAGCTTCCGCTTCCACACCGACACTCAGATCGGCTGTCACCCCATCTTCTTGCGCATCATCGAGGTCATCATATGCCAGCAGCTCTTCCACCTCGGCGGCCGTCTCTCAATTAGAGGCGGGGGTACTCCACATCGTCCAGGGCATGGCCCGGCGTGAGATGGTTGTCGATTCCTCTGCCTCTTCTCCATCTTCTTCATCAAGCCGGGTTCCGGCGCCATCGCGGACAACAGGCACGGCCGACACGAGCAGCGCCAATCAGCAAGCACGGGCGTTGCTAAAGAGAGGAACCGGCGTTGGACATTCACAGCGCGGCAGTGTTCCAAACGCAAGCTCACAGTGTCCTGAATGTAGACTAGCGGCGCAGCACAACGGGAGAAGCGGAGACGAATCTGAGCAGGTACCAGGCTCGATCCGGCATGAAATAGACCCACCTCGTCCGCAACCTGGGCCAAGCTCTGTCCCCCTCGACAGCCGAACCAGGGCCAAAAACCAGAAGCAGCTGTATGCGGAAATTGTTGAGACTCTGGCGCGCGATCCTTCAGTTCCTGTCGAGGACGTATTCAGATACTTTCGACTCGATCCATACGGCCGTGATCTTGTCCTACCCTCTGTTCCGTTACCCGGCCCTCCCGAAGAGGCGTCACCGCCCGCCGACCTTTCGCAACTTCTCAATCCACCTACAAGCGGCTCAAATTTGAGCAAGCGGGAGTGGCTAACATCAGTCATTGATGTGAAGACCAACCGGACTGCGTACGGGTTTGCAATTCGAGGACTTGCGCATCGGAACGAATTCGAGGCTGCCGATCTGCTGTTTCTTGCCTTCTTACGGAGATGTCGGCAGAGACGTCAAGCACAGCAAAAAGCGAAGGGAAATCTCACGCCAAACGATGACGGCAGCTCTGGGAAGCCACAACAGAGCGGCGCGAGCGACACTTTTGATTTAGACGCATTCATGCTCACGTTTCGTTGGACTGCTGAAACAATGCGCGTCAAGTCGTTCACCAGAGCTGGAAAAGGGACAAGTCTGACTTCTCAAGCTGCGAGATCGAGTCACTCGTCTTTCTCGCGCGACGTCAGACATCAAATCGGGGACGGTACCTTTCTTGAGGATCCACAACACAGCGGCGGCAGCACGTATCAGAATCCAAACGAACGGAGCGGGCCGTCTAGAGTAGGCAAGCGCGAACGGAACTGGCCTCAACGGACGCGAGATGAAGCGCTATATGCGCTCGCGGAGGTACTCTCCTTCATCGATGTGCGAGCATCAGACTTCGACCGATTACCAAAAGGCGTCAGCACTCGGGCTCCGGCCTTCCCAGGTTGTGCACTGCCGTATGATGTCGCACCAATTCTTTCCTTGCTACCTTCTGACGATGCAGGATTTTCCAGAACAGCGGTTGTCGAACCAAGTCCGCAACTAATGACGAATGTCGTCTACTCCCTTTCCAAACATTGGGGCACTCATCGAGCTGCGATTGCGACTTGGATCGCTATGGAGAGACGGTGGCCACTCGTTGCTCGTGATAACGGAAACCTCAACGCGCTAGTGCTGAGCGCAAGGTCTTTGACGGAGGCGGTGACGTTGCGACATCGGGAAAAGATGCGCTTGCGGAGAGAGGGAAAGCCGTTCTGGCATCTGACTCATCCAACACGCTCAAAAGCGCGGAAAGACGTAGCAGAAGCCGCAGCAGGGAACAACAGCATAAAGCAGTCTACTGTGATCTCCGGCACGCCTCAACGTCCATCGCCCTCCACATCGATCTGGTCGTATACGTCACTAGCCCACGACCTGCGAGCGATCATGTTGGCTCGATCCCACTTTCGCGCTTGGCTTTTTCTGACACATCCCGATCTGGCTCCAGCAGGTATATGTGGCCAATCCATCCCCGACTGGCTTCCAAGCGGCCATCGAAAGATTGGCAACAGGATCATGATGGGCTCTGATCAGATTCTCGATCTGTATGGTGGTCAGCATGCAAGGGTAGGCTCGCAATTGCTGGCACAGGAGCGTGGTTCGGAAGAGCTGGATTCCTCCTCTGAACATCCAGAGTATGCGCCTTATCGCTCGAGCAGAGGAGGGTTGACATTCACTGCAGAGGTATTTCATGCGTACGCTCAGCTGGTTGCGGCCATGGTCGAAATGCGCTACCTACCCACACCGTACCCTCGTCAGACGCCCAAACCACCCAGCTCAAAGCGACCGGATACCGAAAACGAGCAGATCGAGTCCGCCGCCACCTGGCCACCACCTCGATACGCGTTCTCGTTGCCTCGACCTTGGCCATCGGTGGACGAGCTGGTCCGAATCCTTGTGTGGATGCGGGAGCTGAAAGTGCAGCCGTGGGACCAGACACTGTGCCTCATCGCAGATTCGCTTCAGAGATACTACCATCGACACCAATTGACCTGGCCTAAGAAGTCATCCAACAGGCAGCTTCACGAGGACGTGAGCGACGATCTATTCGGTGGACTCCGGCCAAGTGAGTTTCTGAAACGGCCCGACGACGAGCAATCCTTACGAAAGTCGAACAAGAATCGCTTTGAAGGCATGGGTCCGCTAAGCGAATGGATGTCTGGGTGGGAAGGGTTGGAGAAACCGGGCTTGACGACATTGGAAGTCAGGAACTACGCCAAGTACCTGCGTACTGCCATCAAGGTTCCTATGCGGCCGATCTGGGAACGACCATGAGAGAAGAATTACCATCTCCAAACCCACCCTGGGCACGATGACCCGATGCAAGCCTTAGGAGCGTGCATGCTGTAGTTCTGAATCGTCACAACAAACAAACACCCAATCAATGCATGCATACACAGCGAAACGCTGCTCGCTCATTCTCTCCATATTGAAGAAGCAAATGAGCATTCTGGATGATTTCTTCCTTTGTCCGCCTGATTCGCCGGACCCTGCGCCGACAGAAGGGAAGAGACAGAACCTTTCAGGACAAAGGGATGCATATGACTCAAGGGACCTGCGCATGCGAGGTACAGGCCGGGGAATCATTCCAGCATCCATCAACACGTCTTCAGCCAAGTCGTTCCCCCTCCTCGTTTCACTGCAGATGTGTAAGCACACTCACCACTACGTTTTCTGCAGCGGATGTGGCCATGGTCTGCGCGACTGGTGGGACTTTGACAGCTGCGAGCGCGACCCCCACTGCGACGTTGAAGTGGCGACGGAGGAGCACGAGGTTTCCGACGAACCTTGCACCAACTGTGGTGCCAACCTGGACTGAACGGTGAGCCCAAACCTTGCTTGATCAGTAACGGCTCAAGGGACAGAATGCTGATAGGCAAATAAATTGATGCGTCAGGACAATGACCTCCTCATCAACTCATCCGTTCTCGAGCGAACCTTGAGCTTGACCGGATGCAGCATCCCCATTTCTTCCTCTTGTCGAGACACTTTCTGCCTTCCTTATATGATAACTCTCGTCCGATTCCCTCCTCTTCTCCCTTGTCCATCTGTCCCATCACTCCCCTAACAAAAGCACGATGTGCACCATCATCCACACTTACATCATATGCGATGAATGCGGCGCGCCCTTCGACGATGACTATGAAGTCGACTGCTGCGGGCCGGATTTATGCGAGTCACCAGGTGTCGACACCGTGGAACGTAAAGAGTCGGTTCCTTGCCTGGTGTGCGGGGCCAATAGATAGAGTGCGACTTGGCTGTCATCGAGGAATGCTGAGATGGTAAGTGCAGTTGCTGAATTTTGAAGACGTTTACGATGTTGAGCTGATTTTTTGTTTCTCGAAGGGCTGCCGCAGAGTAATCGTATTTGAGGACAAAACAGGACAGGGCGTCACTCGATCGAGCACCAGCGGGAGTCACACCCGTCATTCCCAATCTTGAGCACAACACGACCACCCCTCGGCATCCAGAGCCCGTCGCCGTCCTCTTCCGCATCCACTCCTACCATTCTCGGCACCATTTTGCTCTGTGACGGCAAATCAGAAACATCCAGAAGGTTAGAAACAAAAGCGTGAGATCTGAGGACGAGCTGAAGACGGTTCTGGAGTGTCAGCTGTGTGAAAACGTTCGCAAACGATCAAGACTGGAGAAGGAGCTTATTAGCGAGCTGCATGTATGCGCACAAAATCGTTACCCGGCAGAGGTTGGGCCTCGGCATTGGCTTCAGATAGTGCCAAGATGAGCTCAGCCAAAGGTAACCTTGGCAAATCAGAGGCACTTTGCATTCGTAGGGTGGATGCATCATCAGGATGTTACTGCTTCGTCCATGACATGATCGCCCTGAGATCCTTCATCGTCTGGCCGTTTGCGCTTGTTCTTGCTGGCAGCGACAGGACTAGCCTGTTGCGGTACTGGCACGGGTGCTGATGCCGGGACCGGTGCTGGTGCTGGTGCTGGGGCCTCAGGATTGGTCGAAGCTCGAGCGCGAGCCAGGCTGCGGAGCCTTCGTTTCCTGCGACGCTGCGTGTCGGTTGGCTTGACTGCCACGTCTCTGGTCACAGCGCGGTCTTTGTCCTTCTCTAGTGTCCGAGATTTCTTCGTTCGCTTTGCTTTCGGCCCAGTAGAGTTATCGGGAGCAGTCTCGGACGGACCAGAAGCCCTGGCTTGTTGCTTTCCTGAGGGTGTCTTCTTCGATTGCGTTGCTTGGCCATTGGCATTTGACTGCTGCCCTTTGCCGGCTTGCTTCGATCTTGAGGGCGCAGAAGGCTGAGCAGTAACGTTTGCCTGCTTGGCCTGCTTGACGCCATTCGCCTTTCCGTTTCGTGTCTTGTCTTGCGCAGCCTTCGTTTGTACGCCGTCTCCCTGTGCCGGTTTCCCTTGCGGCTGCTGTTGTGCCTTCTTCTTTTTGTTGCCTTCTGCTTTTGTCTTGTCCTGGGCTACTCGATCCCCTTTTGTCTTGCCCACCACTTGCTCCTTGACAGAAGCCCGCTTGACAGCCCCTTGCTTCTTGCTGTTCGCGTTGTCCTTGTCTTGTTTGAGCTTGGCTGCTTCCTTCTTACTTTTTCGTAGCTCCTTTTTCCTAGCTCGAGCAGCATTCATGTCAGCAGGGATTGAGTTGCTTACGAGGTTGAGCGCGGGCGGGACATAAGGTATGGCAAAGCTGATTGGCACGGACCGGGGATTGGTAGATGCTGAGGCTGGTGCCGAGGTAGACTCGGAGGGAGCAGACCCTTGCACTGATCTAGCTGCGACCACGGCTGCATCCAACCATGCAGATCTCAGGGGATAAAGAGCCGAGGGTGGTGATTGCTGTTGAGGTTGAGGCGCTGGAGCTCGTGAGCGCAAGGTGGTAAGCAAAGCGAAGAAGCGGCTGAGCACCGTATCTTGTGGAGCATCGTTGGTGATGCCAATCGCGGCGCATCTTCTGACCTTGAGCTTTTGTGCGATCTGGAGCTCTGCGTTGTGACTGAGTGGGAAAAGATGTAGGCCTTCAGGCGCAGCATGGCAGACTGCGTTGGTGGTAGAGACGAGCATGGGTATATTTGCAACCAATCTGGGTGGGTCGACATCTGCCCTGCAGATGAAAAGGTATAGCATTGGGTTGGACGATGATTGTACGGCTGACTCTAGTCGGGCATTGACCTCGTTGATGCCGATGTGGAGCCACTTTGGCCGGTTGGACCGAGTGCGCGATTTTGTTGGAAGATCGGAGAGGACTTCGAGCAACGTATGTAGTATGGGTTCTGCTTCCGAGGCATGGTTGAGTTCTGGCCAAGTGACGGAGAATGGAGAGGCGAGCAATGGCCTGTATGCTGTCGACCGCGCGATGGGTCTGGGTTGAGCATCTGCGGGAGTGGAAGCCGAAGTCGAGGCTGAGGGTTGTTGCTGCTGCTGCTGCTGTTGGTGTGCAGGCTGGTGCTGCTTCTTCGCGCGCTTACTCGGCCCTGTATGCGTCCTCACAGCTGCTGCCGGTGCAGAGGTGCTCATCGTGGGCGCGTTCCCTGTCCGTCCCAATGCTGAAGAAGCCGCTGACGAGGTGGGAACAGCCTGTAAGCAAGAAGAAAGTTGGGAGCAGCGAGTGAGTGCGGGAATGAGTGAGGAAAAGATAAGATTAGATAAGATCGGGCCGCTCGCCCACTTCTTCTTGGATCTGCGAGCAACCTCGACATCTTGTCCGACTTCCCATCACAGCAGCAGCATCAACCAGCAACAGGAGGATGAGACAGAGGCTGCTTTGTTGCCTCAGCAACAGCAGCAGCAGCAGCAGCAGCAGCAGCAGCAGCAGCAGCAGCAGCAGCAGCACCAATATCGCCCGCATATATCCCGCTCATCTCTCTTCCAAGGCACAGGGAAAGCAACGACAGGTCGATTTCTCAGCTTCATCCCCTTCGACATCGCCTCAAAGATCAGCTCTCGAACACTTGCTCCAGTCTTCTCACTATGCAAGCGACCTGTTACACTCCTCAGTAGACGCGGAAGCTGCTTTAGACTTCTTCAACACCCACGCGTCCACCTCCACCTCTCCCACTGGCCCGCAAAGACCGGCCGAGAAGCAGCAATTCATCACAGCCTTCCTCAGACAACCGGCGCTCACGGTCAACACTCTCTTCACCGTAATCGAGCGCGTTCTCACACACATCCAAGCCGAACATCTCGTACAGGCCTGTACCGATGCTGCTGTTCAACTGACTCTTCGGCTACAAGCACGCATTGCTTTGCCTGCAAGTCGCGGAAGGCGGGAAGGAAGAAGAAGAAGGCGTAATCGCGGCCGCTTACGAGCCGCGCTCAGCATCAGTCGACACGTACACTCGCTTCTGCTTCGACTCGCGCACCTCATCTCTCGGAGCAAAGACTCACGTGCGCATGCATCAGCTGTCTACCTTCTCCGTTCTGTCACCCTCTTGTCCAACATCCGGGCCTCCCACACCTCACTCCTTCGCAATCCGAAGGTATGGCCGCGATTCTATTTTCCAGCCGACTTCGAAGCTCAGCTTCGACGTTGTTCGGTGATACCCAGACGTAGGGCAACCAAAAGCAAAGACTTGAGAGCTGGTGTCTTGAATCCGACGATTCTTCGAGATGTAGCCAGGGCACTGCTTCATGCTCGCTCATCGGCAGTGCCTGTCCATCGCAAGCAGCACGAGCAAACCATCTCCCTTCCGAAACACTACGACGACAGGGACTCAGGGATCAAGAAGTCGAATTTTATCAAATTCGAACTCGCTCGGGCCTGCATCTTCGCTATCCAGGCTTCGATCTCATCCCGTGCTTTAAAGCGACGCACCAGTGCACGGTCGTTTGCCAGCGACAATCTGACACCCTCCGACTACGACGCTGTTCTGCATTCACTGGCCAATCAATCTTGGCGCGGCACTCTCGATTCTAAACATCTCACTCGTTTGGGCCTACTTTTGGTTCGGCTCGCCAGGACAGCAGAGCACGGAATGTCAGTGTGGGAGAAGCAGCAGACGTTCACCGGGGACGTTGGCGCACTCTCGTATGCGGACTGGGCGCGTCAGCAGCGGAGCATGGCAAGAGACGCACGACTTCTACACTTATATCACACGCACTTTCATTGGCGGCATTTCGAAACCCGGCGCATTATCAACAATACCAGACAATCGTTTCCTGGATCGTCAAGATCGAGGCGAAGCTCGACTGTGCAGTACGAGGATCACAGTGAGCAAGTAAACGGGGACCATGCGCATTCTGAAGGACAACGAGAGAATATGCGCAGAACAAGTGAACGGGCTGCTATGCTCCAGCAGTGGAACAACGTCCGACACCAGCGACAGCAGTTCGCCAAACTCCTCCATGGTCATATACCTTTCCGGAATGACGCTTTCAGACTGATCGAAAAGTATGATGCTCTACAGCCACCTCTGTCCTTATCTTCGACGCCAGGAATGGCCGCGACCGTGCCGAGCAACATCTCGAGTCAGGATCGGCTCTCAGACTGGTTCCCAAGTTTCTTCGAAGCTTCTCGAGCGGCTCTATCTCTCCCACTCACTTCCAGTCCACCACCGAATTCACCACGCACAATTCGAGGACCGGCTCAGCTCGGCTTTCTCAAAGAGACCATGCGAACCATCATGGCCGATCGCAGATACGCATCAGCCGAAGAGCTAGTTCGATTCTTCGAGGAGGATTCATGCACTTCGTCACACGCAGAAGTACACGGATCCTGCAAGAACATCTCAAGCGACAATTCCCCGCCTTCCTTGATGGACAGACTTCGGACTGATTCCGACATCATAGCGCAACTGATCTACGAATTAGCACGAAGAGAAGAGTGGGATGCCGTCGATCGGATTTGGTCTCTGAGCCTGCGCCGACGTCCACCTCCACCTCCATCCGCCCGACTTGAAGACGACAAGCATAAGCCACATTATCAGCGAGCCATGAATGACGGAATCGCAGTCGCCTACTTGCATGCACAGGTCGAGCGTTGCCAACCTCCTGGTGCGCCAAAAGTCCATGAGCAGCAGCGACGACGCGCTGGATCGCCGTGGTTGAGAATCAGCTCGGAGGCGGGACGGATTGTGTACTCTCATCAACGCTCAGCGCATCTGCGTCGTGTGCTTTCTGAGGTATGGACTCAGCAACCTTACACCTCCCCTGACATCCCTTCTGCCTTGCCGCCTTCGCCCGTCCGAGACGTGCCGCTGACCTCGAGCCGCTTCCTGGACAAGATCTTGTATGTCGCCTCTGTCTTCCCGCATGCATGCGGGCGCGCGGCACTGGGACTTTGGGCGGACCTCTTATCTGTCTCATTGGGCAGAGCAGACAGTGACGATGCTGCAGGAACTCGAAGCAACGTAGCCATCTCGAGTCGAGTCCTGACGGCCGTTTTGGATCTTGTCGCTTGGAACACGTCCTCGGTCATGTCCGGCGCGCCGTCAGATATGGACGCAGATGATGACGTCAGCGGGTCGCTGTTCTCGTGGGGCAAGAAACGGGGTGGGCACACCGGTCGTCGCCACGTGTCAGCTGAGACAATGCGGAACCTCTTCCGCTCTTTGCTCTTTGCACAACATCCGCAGCTGGCCTCGATCCACACGACGCCGCTGGAGGAAGTGCTCCACGCCGAGCGACGTCGGATCGTTGCAGGCGATTGGGATGGAGCGCAGACCACAGGCCGAAGGGGCAAAGTTGCCTCCTTCTTCAGAAAGGTGCTACTCTCTGCGACAGTGGGCGAAAGCTGGATGTACAAGCTGACCACGGTGGGACCTGACCAAGGTCGGGCTACGACTGGCAGGATGGCCTTCCCAATTGCTCCTGCGGCGCCCTACCGCCAAGACGACGCGCCCTCCAGCCAGCCTGCTTCGCTCGCGCGCTTTTTCAACGACAATGGCAATGACGCGGCGGAGCCAGATGGAGAGCCGCAAATTGATCACCGTCAAAATCGACCGTACATCAACTTCAACGCTGAAGTGTTCGAGAAGTATGCGCTCTTGTTGCACATCATGACGATGCCTCAGAGCTCGGTGTCGTTCCAACCCTTTCGTGGAGATGGGCAAGGAAGGACGGGCGGCACCGCTGCCATTCGAGAATTTCGTCTCGTATCATCAACTTCTCCTCTGCTTGCCCAGCGAGATCGAGAGCACCACGAGCCTGAGACATCCGCCTTCAAGCCACCTCCGGCCTCGGTATATGATTTCGACGCTCTGATTCAGGACCGGGAAGGGGACACCGCAGTCACGCCAGTTCACCCGGACGAGGTCCTTCTCGTTCTTTCCTGGATGCGATCTCTTGGTCTCTCACCCTCCCGAAACCTGCTCTGTTTGATCTCCGTCCACCTGATCGAGACGCTCCCTCCTGGACTCATGGGCGCTTCGGCAAGAACATCATCAAAGACATCATCATCGTTGCCTCTGGGTCCGTTGACAGAATGGGTGGCCGAGTGGGAGAGGCACGTTGGCGTAGGCGGGGAGCGTGGAAGAGGAATTATCACTAACCTGGGCGACGAAGATGTCGGGCGGTGGTTGTCACAGATTAGAAGGAAGCGGACTGGCGCAAGAGCGGGACCGAATCCCAAAAAGAGTTGGGCCAACTAGATTGCTGGTCATCCGATCCTCGACGGGCAGCTCAGACAAAGGCCTAATGAGTGTACGATTGGCTCTGACGCACTCAACATATGTCTGTACGTTCCGTCACAGCCATGTTGGTGTCACACTTGCTTCAGTCATAGCTCTACTGCGGTGTATAGCACTACTCCTTCTGGAGACTTTTTGCGGCCAGCGCCAGAAAGTATGACAAAAGTGCTTGCTTGATTGATGGATCGAAATCACAACTCAAAGGGCTGCAACTGTACTTGCACCCAGATATGGAGACATCAAGAGCGGCCGCGAACGATTCGGAGTCATGTCAATTAGGAGCACAAGCGCCCCAGTCGGTCGGGCAACAAACACGGTCCTTGCCATTTCCTTTGCAGCAGGATTTGCGGCACCCAAGGCAGTGGTCCCTGTTGTGCTTCTCTTTGAAGACATCGCACGACTGCAAGGGCGAGATAAGAAGAAGGTCATGAGATTCATCCTCCGAGAAGTGACCACTGCACGATCCAAACAGGCAGTTTTCTCTGACAAGGTACGCACAGGAAAGAGACGGAGGTCAACGAATGTCCAACAAAGGTTGGCTTGACACGTCGCACAGGTTTGAAGGCACTTTGGCTGCCAGGTCTCGCATGTGAGAGGCTCGGTATTGCAGTTCCAGCCTTCTGGATCGCATATGTCTTCGCACCTGTCCTGCAACACGAACAGCAAACATGAAGTCAGCAGGGCCAATCGTCAATGCGACCAGCCAGAAAAGCGGGATGACTCACGGGTGTGCTCAAGCGGAGCTTCACCTTGCTGGCCGTCGCCGTGAAAGTGAGACATGCATACAGCAAAGAAAACGAGAGTCTCATGCTGAGATTAATGCTTCTGTCTGGGAGGCAAAGCAGGAGTGAATGAGCCGCGAAAGGAGTCTCCACTGGCTTTTCCGTCGCGATAAGAACGTTGATCGTGCTTTCAGCATTGGATGAGCTTTTGTTTGAGACGCTTCGCAGCCCTGACGGGACCTGCGGACACAAGTCACAACCGTCCGTCGCGCCTATGAGATGAATAAAGATGAGAGTCATGAGCCTATGTAAAATGGGGATCCGGCTCATCAAGCGTGTCATCAACACATATAGTCAGGAGTCAGCGCGATTGAAGGGAAGTCAAAGGGGTAGAATCACTCGAAGCATCAGCTGATGCTTATGAGGAAAGAGGGTGGGCCATGGGTCAGTTGAGAAGTTTCTGAATTGGCACCCACGCTGAACGTAGAATGGACATCACGTTGAAGTGCAAGAGTTCTCGATGAAAAGACAGCGCTGCCGTCGATTACCTTGCCAACCACATGGATGCGCGGGCCTGCTCGAGTTGCTGGCGCATGTTTTCAGCTGTCGTATCGTTTTTGTCGTCTCCGGCCAACACAAGCGTCTTCCACATGTTCCACTGAGCGACCGCGAGTTCCGCTTGGCGGATAAAGGATTTCGATGGTTTGCTCACATAAGTTTTGATAGCATTCTCCGCATGTGCTGTTCCATACGTTCCTTTGCACAGGGCAGTAGGTGACCCATTCAAGGTCGCCGAACCGGGTGTTGCTCGACGTGAAGCACCTTTGTGCTTGTCGTGGTGCCACATCAGATTGAACTTCATCATGTTTTTCTTGAGAGCTTCAATATCAAAAGAAGAAAATGAGGCCGTGAGAAGGTCGAACGCCCCAAGGACCACATATAAGCACTCAAACTGTCAGCACGCTCTCGATCTTGATTTATGACCCCGCTTTTGGTCCGAGTCTGAGAGCGGTCTATGGCCAGATCAAAATCGGCTGCAGCTCGGTCAATTCTGCAGCCAGCTGACAGTTAGGGTGCTCATCGTAAAGCGCACGCTCTCGTATGGAACGCCGTTAGGCTCACCCTTTGGTAGTTGGTAATTGGTAGTTGGTAGTTGGTAACTTTGGTAGTTGGTAGTTGGTAGTTGGTAACTTTGGTAGTTGGTAACTGGTAACTTTCAGACTTTGGTAGCTGGTGGCAGGTTGTTGAGAGCTTCTCGGATACTGAACCAGAGCTGATCTTCAGTACCGTACACCCTGGATAAGCCGATACGTTTGGGCCAAGGGATTTCCATCGACTGATCCAGGATATCGGCTTGGAGGGGGGGAGTCACGTGTCATCAAAGCCACCATGAGACTTCAGTCTGAGACTTCTTCGATATGGCCGGGCCGAATTTGAGACCTCAAAAAGTCTCAACTTGTCAACAATTATGGGCACCTCCAAAGACCACCTGGTTAAGCTCGATATCGGCCCCTGCTGGCCGTCTGACCAGGATATCTGATATTTGCAGATGGCCCAATTGTGGCCCAAAGCCAACCCATCGGCTTCTTCAGTATTATCGGCTTGAAGAATATCGGCTTCTCCAGGGTGTACTGTACCAAAGTCTGAAAGTTACCAGTTACCAACTACCAAAGTTACCAACTACCAACTACCAATTACCAACTACCAAAGGGTGAGCCTAACGGCGTTCCATACTCTCGAGCCTCGAATGCACTATCAAACTGTCAGCACGCTCTCGATCTTGATTTATGACCCCGCTTTTGGTCCGAGTCTGAGAGCGGTCTATGGCCAGATCAAAATCGGCTGCAGCTCGGTCAATTCTGCAGCCAGCTGACAGTTAGGGTGCTCATCGTAAAGCGCACGCTCTCGAGTCTCGAATGCACCATCAAACTGTCAGCACGCTCTCGATCTTGATTTATGACCCCGCTTTTGGTCCGAGTCTGAGAGCGGTCTATGGCCAGATCAAAATCGGCTGCAGCTCGGTCAATTCTGCAGCCAGCTGACAGTTAGGGTGCTCATCGTAAAGCGCACGCTCTCGAGTCTCGAATGCACCATCAAACTGTCAGCACGCTCTCGATCTTGATTTATGACCCCGCTTTTGGTCCGAGTCTGAGAGCGGTCTATGGCCAGATCAAAATCGGCTGCAGCTCGGTCAATTCTGCAGCCAGCTGACAGTTAGGGTGCTCATCGTGAAGCGCACGCTCTCGAGCCTCGAATGCACTATCTATCACGAGCCTGACTCTCAAGGGGAAGGCACGAGAGAAGGAGAGGATGTACGTATGCTTAGAGAAGGAAAACAGTACAAGGAAGAAGCCTCGTAGGTCGTGTCGGGAGGTGGTCGGGAAGTCGAGGTGCAGCGAGGAGGCTGGCACCGAGGAAAAGGAAGGGGATCGTTGGAAGCAGCAACGAAGGGGGAGCTCGAGAGTCAAGTAAAGGGACAGGACTCGAGAGGAGTGGAAGATTCGGAGTTGGATTCCAAGAGGAGACGGAAAAGGAGGTGTGATAAAATGATAGTCGCTTGGGGGCGACTCTACATACATGAAGGGAAAGGGGGTTGCTTATAAGCTTAGTTGTTCCCCAATCAAGAAGAGGGAGGAGAAAGACGGAAGAGGAGAACTGTTGGGGACGATGAGGAAGATACATGTGAAAGGGGAAGACCGAGGCTGAAGTCGGTAGCGAGGTCGGAGCCGGTAATCTGGGGATGGCGTTGATGTGCTGGTGGCATGACCCGTCTGGAGTTACAGGGTCATGACAGTACCCCCCCTCTTCGATGGCGAGCGCCGTCGAGCCGGGATTGGTGTGCGGGGCCGGTGTGGTACGTGGTAGGAAGTGTGGCGGGCCGGGTCAACGGCAACTGGGTCGGCGACGCGGATGAGGTGAAAAGCGTCGTGGATGAGGTCGAGGCGCCAAAGGATGAGATCGGAGGGGGAGACCCGGGCGAAGAAGGGAAGGATGGAGGCTTGAGGGCACCGGAGACGGAGATTGAAGGTATCGGCTCGACCGTATCCGATGTCGCGAAGTTTGTCGCGAAGTTGCGCGACTGGTCGGGAACCGAGACGGGAAGGCACCCCGTTTAGTCCATGTTGACCCAAGGTGACCCGAGGTGTTGAAAGGATCCAGGTGTTTGGGCTTGAGAAGCTGTAATGGTGTAGGTAGTGTCGATGATGAAGAGGAGAAGGTTGGGGATGGGATGGTTGAAAGAGTGGAGCGTGGGTGGGGAAGCATTCCGGCGACTTTCAGAAAGCAAGAAAGGCGGAGTTTTCGAGAGCCACGATCAGGCAGGATGATCGTTGCGCATGCGGTTCCAGAGAGACCAAGTTCGAGTCATTGGCTTGGTGTTGTAAGGGGATCGCATGATGACACAGAGGAAAGCGTGATACCAATGTTGTGAATACTCCAGCCTTCGATTGGCCGCACTGCTTTCCGGTCACGTGACTCCCCCGATCTCTGCTCTCCGGTCACGTGGCCCGCCCGATCCTCACCCGGCCGATACATTCCCCGATCCCCAGCCAAATTCCCCGGCCGACAAAATTTCCAACTTCGCCACTCAGCTCACTCGGCCGACACAAACTCCATACTGACACACGTGACTTGAGACCCTGTGACTTCTGAGACGCCGGTGCGTTATGGTTAGATTGAGCTCCGGTGACAGACTTGAGACCCCAGACCCAAGTCTCAGGAGTCTCACTGCTTAGTCAGCCAAAGAGTTTCCAGACCCCTCCCTGTCAGCCCGACTAAGATCGTTACGCAACCTTTTGCAGCGCAAAAAATTCTTGAACCGCAAAGGTATATAACCAGGCACTTTCCCCCCTCAACCCCCATCATGTACTTCCTCACGAACAGCAATCATCAGTCCTTCTTCCCCTTCCTCCCTCTCTGGCATTGCCACTGACTGTTCGCCACCGACCGCCACCAACTTTTTGCCACCTCGACCGCCACCAGCTTTTGCCACCGACCTTAGTGGCCACACTGCCCTTCCTCTTCCTCTTCTTCCTCTCTCCTCCTCTTCTTCTCTTTGGTCTTCGGACCTCGACCGCCACCGACCGCCACCGACCTTTTGCCACCGACCTTCTTTTGCCACCACTGCTTGTCACCGACCTTTGTGGCTGCAACGGCCCACCTCCTCCCCCTCATCCTTCCTCCTCTTTTCCTCGTCCTTCTCCTCTAATCTTACGACAAATTAAGAGTCTGAATAGCTCAGCCCAGAGCTTGCCACCAGGACCACAAGCTCAACCTTCTCTTTTGGCCTCGAACTTTTTTACTTTGCTTTAGACACAGGCCTTCGATCTCCATGTCCGTCTACGAGAAGGAAGCAACGGTCTCCGGTGTTCGCGTCCTCACCGGCATCGAGAACTACTTTGGATGGCGCGACGACATCGAGCCAATCCTCATCGGCCTTCGTGCCTTCAACATTGTCCGAGGCATCGAGATCTGCCCGACGATCCCTGCCACCCCCACATCCGTGGAAGTCCGCCTGGCCGAGTCCTGGAAGGATCGGGACGCCAAGGCCATGGAATACATCAGCAAGACCGTCACTGGTGCCATCAAGGCTATGGTCCGAAGCCTTTCCTCCTCAACAGAGATGTGGGTTCTCCTTTCCTCCCTTCACGACCTTGGGACTCCGGAACATCGGTCCGCTATCAACCGCAAGCTCGCCAACCTCTTTCTCGACGAGGGCGGCGACTTGGTCGAGCACCTCAACAACTTTATGGAGCTCGCGTCCGAGGCCTCAGCTGCCGGCCTATCTTGGGGCATCGATGATCACGAACGATGTGATCGCCTCTTCGACACTTTGCCACATTCCCTTCGAGTCGTCCGTACCGATTGGAGGCAACTACCCAAGAACGAACAGACCTTCCTCAACCTCGTCCGAATTTACAACGAGGAAGATGCATCGCGCAAGCATACTGCCGAGCGTTCGGCCAACGCTGCGACAGCCCTAGCAGCACAGCAACATTCTGCCAATAGGGGTTCTTCAAGTCATAGTCGAGGCAATGGGCGCTCGAGCCGTGGACGTAGCAAGACCCCTTCGCAAGCACCGTCTCGACAGCAGTCCAACAATGCTCGACCTCCAAGCAGCAGTAAGGGTTCGAAGAAGTTTATCTGCTACGGTTGCGGCGCTCGCGACCACATGCGAAGCGACTGTCCGCACACCAAGCATCTCAAGCCCGGAAACGGTCCCATCTGCTGGAAGTGTCACAAGCCCGGACACGTTCAGACCGAATGCCCGGACACAGCCTCGGCAGCCCTCGAGAGCTATCCCGACGCTGACGATATGCTCGCCGCAATGGTCGATCCCGGTCACCTCGCTGTCTCCACGAGCTCGACTTTGATCAGCTTCATGGTCGACTCTGGAGCATCACAACATATCATCGACCGGTCCGAAGTCCTCGTCAACACTCGCAAGGTGGACAAGCCTTTATGCTTCAAGACCGTTGGATCGAAGCAAACCTCCAACGTCGTCGGCGACATCACCGGATCTCTTCATTCCGGACGCAAGGTCACCTTCCAGGATCTCGTCCTCCTCCCTGATGCCGGCATCAACCTCCTTTCGGAAGAGCTTCTTCGTGAGCGAGGATGGGAAAAGCGCATCTACGGCAACGACGAAGCCTACCTCGAGCATCAGACGAACAAGTCCTGGAAGATGCCGCTCATCAAGCGCGGCCGTGCCCGTTGGCTCCTTCTTCGAGTCAACTTTGATTCAGCAGCTTCGTCTCCGCCAGCAGTCCTTGCTCCGGCTCAAGCTCAAGCATCGACTCCTCTTCTCGAGCTTCATCACCGATTGGGACATATCGGGTTCAGCACGATCAAGAAGCTCTTACGCATGGGACAACTTCCTCAAATTGCTGGCCCTTTGGACGACAAGGTCTCATGCGACAGCTGTCAGGCGACAAAGGCAACTCGCAAGCCTTTCGGCGATACGCCCCTGAGTGGCTCTCAGCCTCTGGAGCTCATCCACTCCGACCTTGCTGGACCGCTTACTCCAGCTCTCGGCGGATATCGCTACTACGCCACTTTCATCGATGACTATACCGACTGGACCTCGGTCTCTCTGCTTCAATCCAAGGCTGAAGTCTTCCATTGCCTGGTTGACTGGATCAAGATCGCAGAACGAGCCTTTGGAACCAAGGTGCAAGTCATTCGGACCGATGGTGGCGGAGAATACGTGAACAAGCATCTCTCCACTTGGACCGCTTCCCGAGGGATCCTGCATCACATTACTCCGCCCCATACTCCCGAGCTCAACGGCAAGGCCGAGCGCAAAAATCGAACGCTCAAGGAAATGGCCGCGGCGATGCTCCACAGCAGTCAACTTCCGACACGCTGGTGGGCCCATGCCATCACATTCGCTGCAATCCTTCTCATGAAGATCACCTTGGTCAACGATGGTCGAACGGTATGGGAATGGATACACAAACGCAAGCCTTCCCTCGGCAAAGCTCAAGCCTTCGGCTCTCCATGCTGGGTGCATATCCCTTCGGCTGATCGAAGCAAGTCCGACCTGACTCAGCCCAAGGCATGGAAAGGACGAATGATCAGCTGGCCCACCGAACGTTCCGGTTGGGGCATCTACAACGAAGCCCTGGGCAAGATCGTCTACTCGCGCAATGTGTCCTTCGGCAGGAGCTCAAGCGCCCATATCACCGAGGTACCTGAGCCTACTCCGGACACAGTACAAGTCGACCTAGACGATGACATGTCCATCCAGACTTTCGACGACGAAGACAACATCGGCTCGGATGACGAAAAGCCGCTTCGACTCCCTCGCGAAGGACCGCAACAAGAGCGCGATGTGGGAGTCAATCATCATCCAGAAGGGCCTCAACGACAGGAGCTGCGTCAACTGCCAGCCCGGGCCTCTCGTGGCCAGCGCACCACTCTCTGGAACAACTTCGCCACCTTCTTTCAAGAGTCCGAAGGATTCCTCTGCTCCGTCACAATCATTGACGACGATCCCTCCAGCTATACTGAAGCTATGGCCAGTCCCGAACGACAGGAGTGGTCCAAAGCTTTCGACCGGGAACTCGAGTCCCTCATCAAGAACGAGACCCTCGAGGAAGTGGTTCTGCCCTCCAAGGCCAAAGTCGTCTCGACCAAGTGGGTCTGCAAGACGAAACGAGACGCAGACGGCAAGTTCCTCAAGTACAAAGCTCGTCTTGTCGGCCGTGGCTTTACGCAACGATACGGCATCGACTATGACGAGACTTATGCGCCAGTCGGACGAATGACCAGCATGCGAATCTTCTTTGTCATGGCTACTGTCTACGGCCTCATCGTCTGGCAGATGGACGCCGAAACCGCCTTCCTGAACCCCAAGATGGATCGCAAGCTTTACATCAGCTTTCCTGAAGGATGGACCAAGCAGAACGCTCAAGCCACCGGTCTTATTGTCCGCAAAGGTCTTTATGGTTTCAAGCAATCGGCACGACTTTGGTGGCTCGACGTCGTCTCTAAGCTCCGCAAGCTTGGCTTTACCCACAGCGATGCAGACTGGGGCATCTTCATCCGCATCGAGCCCGACCAGACCAGGACGATCGTCTTCGTCTACGTCGACGACTTCTTGATCGCGGGCCGGACCCAAGTCATCGTCGATTCAGTCCGAGATGGTCTCAAGGAAGCCTACAAGATGACCGACATTGGCCCTGTCGCTTCCGTCTTAGGCATCAAGATTCAGCAGCTTAGCGATGGCTTTGCCTTGAGTCAGGGACACTACATCGACACAGTCCTCCACCGATACAACATGGGCGACTGCCGGCCCGAGCCAACTCCTATTGCGACAGGAACGAAGCTTGTCGCAGAGGGAGAACCCTTGACCGACTCCGAGGCTCGCCAATACCAAGCTCTCGTTGGATGTCTTATGTGGATCGCTTTATCCACCCGACCCGACATCAGCTTCGCAGTCAGCGCCCTCGCCCGTTTCTGCAGCTCGCCTACCGAGGCACACTTGAAGGTTGTCAAGCGAACCCTCCGCTATCTCAAGGCCACCAAGAATCTTACGCTGCACCTACGTCCCTCAAGACAAGTCGGAGAACCAGAACTTGTCGGCTACTCTGACGCAGACTGGGCCGGCAACATCCAAGACCGCCGTTCTCAATCCGGCTACGTCTTCATGCTGTATGGAGCAGTCGTCAGCTGGGCCTCCCTTCGGCAACAGTGAGTTTCACTCTCATCTGTCGAATCCGAGTACGTCGCTCTCACGGAGGCAACGAAAGACGCCATCTGGCTACGAACGGCAATCCTTGCCTACAGTCAAGAGCCATCCGGTCAGGTATCTATCAAAGGCGACAACCAGGGAGCCTTGACATTGGCCCAGAACCCAGGATGGCACCGACGCACCAAACATATCGACATCCGTTTTCACTTCATCCGATCCCAAGTCGAAGACGGATCCATCCAGCTTGCTTTCACCGGTACAGCCGATCAGGTGGCGGACATCTTCACAAAGCCTACCTCAGCCCCGACACTGGTCAAGCATCGAACGACTATCGGTCTTCGATGACTTTGGCGACCACCTCTCGGCTGAGAGGGAGTGTTGTGAATACTCCAGCCTTCGATTGGCCGCACTGCTTTCCGGTCACGTGACTCCCCCGATCTCTGCTCTCCGGTCACGTGGCCCGCCCGATCCTCACCCGGCCGATACATTCCCCGATCCCCAGCCAAATTCCCCGGCCGACAAAATTTCCAACTTCGCCACTCAGCTCACTCGGCCGACACAAACTCCATACTGACACACGTGACTTGAGACCCTGTGACTTCTGAGACGCCGGTGCGTTATGGTTAGATTGAGCTCCGGTGACAGACTTGAGACCCCAGACCCAAGTCTCAGGAGTCTCACTGCTTAGTCAGCCAAAGAGTTTCCAGACCCCTCCCTGTCAGCCCGACTAAGATCGTTACGCAACCTTTTGCAGCGCAAAAAATTCTTGAACCGCAAAGGTATATAACCAGGCACTTTCCCCCCTCAACCCCCATCATGTACTTCCTCACGAACAGCAATCATCAGTCCTTCTTCCCCTTCCTCCCTCTCTGGCATTGCCACTGACTGTTCGCCACCGACCGCCACCAACTTTTTGCCACCTCGACCGCCACCAGCTTTTGCCACCGACCTTAGTGGCCACACTGCCCTTCCTCTTCCTCTTCTTCCTCTCTCCTCCTCTTCTTCTCTTTGGTCTTCGGACCTCGACCGCCACCGACCGCCACCGACCTTTTGCCACCGACCTTCTTTTGCCACCACTGCTTGTCACCGACCTTTGTGGCTGCAACGGCCCACCTCCTCCCCCTCATCCTTCCTCCTCTTTTCCTCGTCCTTCTCCTCTAATCTTACGACAACCAAAGCCAATACCGAGGTCGTTGAGGAGAGGCTTGACAATACGGCTAGTACCGAAGTTGGTGGCGAGGTTCAGGAAGGTGGTGGTGGGGTGGATGCAGAAACAACGGGCTCGAAGTGAGGTGTAAGAAGTCAGCGTGGCGTGTGAAGAAGTGGAGGTGGAGGGAAGTGAATGAACATCGAGAGGTCTCGTCGGGAAGTCAATAGGCGTCGGGATGTGTCGAAGGGAGGTGAGAGAGTGACGGGAAGTTCCGTCGGGAGGTGAGTGGGCGTCGGGTTGTTCCGACGGGAGGTGAGAGAGTGACGGGAAGTTCCGTCGGGAGGTGAGTGGGCGTCGGGATGTTCCGACGGGAGGTGAGAAAGTGACGGGAAGTTCCGTCGGGAGGTGAGTGGGTGTCGGGATGTGTCGACGGGAGGTGAGAGAGTGACGAGAAGTTCCGTCGGGAGGTGAGTAGTAGATAGAGGAGTGTCGTGATGTTGTCGTGATGTTGAAGGCATCACAACGGGGACTAAGGACAGTGATGGAGATGAGTCTGGCGCATGATCTACGCGAGGGTAGTGTTGGGACGAGACGACGGAACGCCTTGTGGGGCGTAGTCGAGCGGTTGGATCAGAGGTTGGGACCCGGTTTGCCGGGGTACCTTTGGTGGAAATCCTCGACATGGCGTGGACAATTGAGCTGGTCTGCTCCTTCCCAGGTGTACCGATCGTCGCCTGTGTAGCCGGACCACTCGACGAGGTACCGGAGCTTGCAGGCATAGCGACGATCTAGCTTGCTGTCGACAATGCGCTCGACTTCGTAGTGTAAGTCTTCGTCGATTTCTATGGGTGGAGGTGGTTGTTGGAGCCGCCCAGGAAGTGTGTTCTGCTTGTGGGGCTCAAGCAGGCTGACGTGGAAGACATTGTGTATCCTCATTGAAGGAGGAAGGTCAAGCCTGAAGGCATGAGATGATATCTTTGCGCTGATCTTGAAGGGGCCGATAGCGCGGTAGTCAAGTTTCTTCGTTGGCCTGGTAGTTCGGATATGTTTTGTTGAGAGCATGACATAATCTCCGACATTGAAGCTGGGAGCTTCAAGATGACGGCGATCATAGGCGGTCTGGCTGGCTTCGTTTGCTTCGGAGATGCGGTCCTTGAGGTATTCATGAAGCGTTCCAAGTCTATGTGCGACTTGGTTCGAATCTGGATGAGCAGAACCCCGAGTCGGACACAGATTGGGGCAAGATGTCAAAGTAGGGGTCGAAGCCCTTGTTGGCGAAGAAAGGCGAGATACCAAGCGTGCTGTGTTCCGTGTTGTTGTACGTGAACTCTGCCAGGGGCAGGAGATCGGACCAATCGTCTTGCTGGTAGCTGGTGAATAGTCGAAGGTATTGTTCAAGGTTCTGATTGACGCGTTCGGTCTGGCCATCCGTCTGAGGATGGTAAGCCGTGCTGAGGGACTGTTCAATGTGTAGGAGCTGGCACAGGGATCGCCAAAATGATGAGGTAAACTCTGAGCCTCGATCAGAGACAATTGTCTTGGGTATGCCGTGTTTGGCAAAGACATGTTGAAGGTAGAGCTTGGCGAGGTCTTGAGCTGTCATGGAGGAACTGATTGGTATGAATACAGACATCTTGGTGAAACGACAGACGATGACCAGGATGGCGTCGAAGTCGTTGCTTGGAGGGAGTCCTTCAATCAGGTCCATGGAGAGATCTGACCAGGGTCGTTCCGCGATGGGTAGAGGCTTGAGAAGTCCGTAGGGCTTGTGCCTTGGGACCTTGGTTCTTGCGCAAGAGTCGCATGTGTCGACATATTCTTCGATGGTCTTGCGCATGGAGGGCCAGAAATAGTCTCTGCGGACAAGTGAGAGGGTCTTGCGACGGCCAGGGTGTCCGGCAAGGAGATGATCATGTCGAGACTTGATTATTTCGACGCGCAGAGGTACCGGCACATAGAGCCGATGTTTGTGCAGAATTATGCCATCCTGCACACTGAAGTCGTTGCTTGGAGTTTCCAAGATTTTCTGGGCTGTAGGATCTCCAGCATAGGCCTCGAGGATGCGTTGCCGTAGGCTGAGATCAGGCTGTACGGCAAAGGTAGCTCTGACGGCGGCCGGAGGAGTGGGGCCGTCGGAGGTAGGATGTCGCGAGGTTGTCGCGAAGTCGTGTTTCCCTTCCGGGAGCAAGGTCATGTTGTTGTGCTGATTATGGTCGGCGAAGTGACGAGGAGCTGTACCAGGGTGATAGTCGGGACGACGCGTGAGAGCGTCAGACTTTCCACCTTGGTGTCCAGGGCGATAGATAACTTTGAAGTCATAGTCTGTGAGGAGAAGGGCCCAGCGAGCTTGACGGCGATTGAGGAGCTTCGTTGTAGTGAAGTACTCTAGGTTCTTGTGGTCTGTTAGCACCGTGACAGTGTGGACGGAGTCTTGCAGCAAGTGCCTCCAGTCCTTGAAGGAGTCAACGATGGCCAACATCTCCTTGTCGTGTATCTCGTAGTTAAGCTCAGCGGGGTCCATCTTTCGGGAGCGGAAAGCGATTGGACGCAACTTGCCGTTCTCGTCAGGCTGCGAGGCGACCGCAGCGATAGCGTAGTCAGAAGCGTCTGTTTCGAGGGTGATCGGCTTCTGTGGGTCAAAGTGTTGGAGGACTGGAGCGGTAGTGAAGGCCTTCTTGAGTGTATCGAAAGCGGTTTGGCACTTGACGTCCCAGTTCCAGGAGGTGTCTTTGCGGGTCAGAGAGGTAAGAGGGTTGACGATGTCCGAGTATCGCCAGATGAACCTTCTGTAAAAGTTGGCGAATCCAAGGAATGACTGAATGTCCTTGACAGACTTCGGAGTAGGCCATGTAAGGACGGCTTGAACCTTGTCGTCCACCATGAGCACGCCATTCTTCGAGAGCTGGTAGCCAAGGAACTCCACAGAGTCCTTAGAGAACTCGCACTTCTCGGCTTTGGCAAACAGATTGGCGGATCGAAGACGCTCAAGGACCGCCTTGACGTGCTTCTCGTGGTCTTCAGGGTTTCGGGAGAAAATCAGGATGTCGTCGAGGTAGATGACGACAAAGACGTCGACCATGTCGCGGAAAATGTCGTTCGTGAATCTGTGGAATGAGGAAGGAGCATTGCAGAGGCCGAAAGGCATGACGAGATACTCGTAACTACCGTATCGCGTGCGGAAGCTCGTTTTCCATTCCTCGCCTTGGGTTAGGGTTAGGCTATGCGGATTTAAGATGTCAAGAAAGAGGTTAGGGTTAGGCTATGCGGATTTAAGATGTCAAGAAAGAAAGCTACTGAACAGAAATACATAGCACATAGCACAGGAACCCCGAACAGCAGCCGTCTTCCAGGACACCCCATACGAGTTACAGAACTCCAGAGTGATGCTGCCCGTGAGAGCCCCCCGTTGGCCCCCAGTCCCTGTCGCCGTCCCATGCCTCTTCCGCTCGGCCACCATCGCCTCACATCAGGGCTACAACACCAGCGGTCGATCACCACCTGCGCACGTAGGACGCAGAGGCCGGTTCCCGCCAGACCCAAAGCACGTCCAAGTGCCCAGCACGACGGAAAAAGGTAACGTCGAGCTCCCCCCTCGGCCATCCACTCAGAGAGTCCCCAGCGCCCGCTTTGGCTCCTACCTCAGCGGACCATACCCCCACTCCGGTTCACCGGATTTGGCGAGGCGCGCTAAGACCCACTACCGCGGAGTCAGAGGCCTCGTGCCAGGCGGGATGCAGGTGCACGTCGTGCGCAGGCGCTCCAGGGGTAGTCAGCACATCGGCAGCAAGCAGCGTCCAGAGGAGGCCACCGCGTACCCTACGGCCCCCACAGGAGTCTCGACCCGCCCACGTCCCCACACCTGCCCCATCCTCCCAGCGGCTCCCCTCCCCCTTGCAGGCCGTCAACCGCACACCCCTTTGGCCGAGGCAAGGGCGCGCAAACCGGTCACTTATTACACGCGACGTTGTGCCCCAGCCCCACGCGTGTGGTAGACTAACCCCGTCCTCGGTCTACCAGCGAGAGCCTCCTGGCCCGGGCCTCCACCCACCGTCTGTTGCATCCGGCTTCTGAGCACCCACCCCTCCCCTCATCGCCACTGAGCGCGTTGAAGCCCCCCGCAGCGTCCGTGCCGAAACACCCCATGCCACCAGGAGCCGACCCCCTGGCAGCCCCCCGCACCACCCGTTGAAGGCAGCACTCACAGCCCCCGCAGCAGTTGAGTGCCACAAGGGCCCAGAACTCTTCATGGTGACAATCTTGCTACCATGAAGAGCTTTCCCCATCCCACCCGTTGAGCGCAGGACTCACAGCCCCCGAGGCGGTTGAAGGCCCCGAAGGCGTACCCAGAACTCTTCATGGTAACAATCTTGCTACCATGAAGAGCTTTCCCCGCACCACTCGTTGAACGCATGATTCACTGCCCGAGGCAGTTGAACACGAGTGCGCACCCAGAACTCTTCATGGTGACAATGTTGCTACCATGAAGAGCTTTCCCCGTCCCACCCGTTGAACGCAGGGTTCACTGCCTTTGAGGCAGTTGAACACGAGTGCGCACCCAGAACTCTTCATGGTGACAATCTTGCTACCATGAAGAGCTTTCCCCTCCCCATGGATGAGACGGGTCATACCGTCGAACTCCGCCCGCGTGGTGAAATCCATGGCCTTGCCCACGCGCACGTCGGTCCAGCTCCTCCACGATCGCCCGTCGCTGTACCACAGTCGGAACCGCCAGGCCGCGGCGGTCATATTCAGGCCACAGGTCCGACTTGAGCTTGGGGTTCAGCGCCCCCTCCGGCAGCATCGAATACTGCTCCACCGTGTTCCACAGGCGGGGACACTCCGGGAGCTCGTAGGTGAAGGTCAAGCACCCCGCCGGGTGAGGTGCGCTCTTGTACTTCGCCGATCGAGGCTCAATCGGCCGCATGGGGGCCCAGTCAGGCGCGGTGCTCCAGTCGATCGTCTCGATCCCATGTCGCTCGTCGAGTTCGTGCTGGTGCTCGGCCGCCGCAGTCACGTCCGGCTGCTGAGGTCCAAGCAGCTTAGCCGCTGTGCCCGTCTGGCGAAGCAGCCGATCGACGGCCACAAACAGCTTTCGAAACCGCTTGTAGCGCCGGTGGTTGAGCAGCGCATCGCCTAGCCCGTACCGACTAGTTGCCAGCGCTGGGTAACGCGCCAGGTCGCTCAACACCAGCGATCGGTCGCCCGTATGAAACGTGAGCCCGTACCCCGGCGCACACTTCTCAGGGCAACTCCTTTTGAAGCGCTCCTTGCACCCTAGGCAGCGGCACATCGTGCAAAACCGGTTGATCCGCCACTCGATCGCCCGCAGCACCGTCTCGTTGTCCTTGCAGTACAAGACCGCGTCCGGTCGAGGCTCTGTCGAGGTCGGACGAGAGGACAGCACCGGGAGGCGCGCCGAAGGAAGCACATACTGGCACAGGATGCCATTCGAACTCTGAATTCCGTCCAGTAGAAACCACCGGAGACGGTGATGCTCCTCCACCTTCACCGAGCGGTCCAGCCGTAGGCCGCTCCGAGTGCTTTCTTCGCTCGGGAGCTCCAAGATGGCCGCATTGGACCGCGCGCGAGCGAGCAGCTGACAGGACGAGGAGGTGCCCTCGGGGGGAAAGCACGTCAGCTTCTCTGCCCGCTGCACCGCTAGAGAGCCGGGGGCGAGAGCGTCCAGATGGTGCTGCAACATGATGGCCAGCTTCAGCATGCGCGCCGACGGATGGGGCAGTCCTGTGATCGAGCTCAGGACCGCAACAGGAGCCGTAGCGGTATGGCGTCGGGTGACCCAGTGAGTAGCCAGCCGTTGGTGCTCATCCATCGTTTCGAGCCACTTCTTCTTGAGAGCCGTTCGTTCCCGCTTGCATTCGGCACAAATCCGGCTCTTTGATCGGGTCCGCGGAGCTAACTCTTCATGGTGACAATCTTTCCACCATGAAGAGTTAGCTGACGATGACGATAACTCTTCATGGTGACAATCTTTCCACCATGAAGAGTTAGCTGACGACAGCACCAGGTGCCAGGCTAGCCCTCCACCGTAGTCGAGGAGGGTTCGAGCCAAGGTCTTGTACATGGCCAAGCGCGTCGCCGGTGTCCAATACTTGCCGATGACAGCCAGGTACTTGACCATCCCATCCGCGCGTCGGAAGTTGGCCTGGATCCGGGCCTCGAAGTCGACTTTGGCCACCGCATGGGGAAAACCGAGGTAGGTGTATTCTTCCGTCTGAGGCAGTGCCTGGCCGTCGAGAATGAGGGGAGCGACCCTGTCCGCTGCCGGGCTGAGCTCCGCCGACTTCTTCATGTTGACCTCCATGCCATTGTCAGCGCACCAGCGGAAGAGGGCGGCCAGCATCGCGTGGAGTGCCGCCCGGGTGCGCGCCCGCAGCTTGATGTCGTCCGCGTAAAGCAGGACCTCGCTCGTCCGCTCCTTGCCTGGACAGACCCGGGCGGGGAGGTCGTCGATGAAGCAGTTGAACAGGAAGGGTGCAAGCAGAGAGCCCTGAAAGAGCCCGCGAGCCCGGGTGAACGACGTCTCGGAGAGAGTCCCGTTCACATTGACGTACGACCGGGTCCCACAGAAGAGAGAGACTAAGACGGCCAGCCGGGCGCCTTCGAAGCCTCGCCGCTGGAGCTTGAGGAAGAGGAGCCGGAGGGGAACTCGGTCGTACGCCTTGAGGAGGTCGACAAAGGCTTGAAAGCCGGGACCGTCCGGACTGGCGGCGTCGGAGTGGGCCACCAGGGCATGAGACACCGTGCTATGTCCCGCCCGGAATCCAGCCTGGGCCCGGTCAAAGACGAGCGAGGACTCGGAGAGGGAGTCGAGGTAGCATCGCTCGAACAAGCGCCGGAACATACAGGTGAGCGAGACCGGCCGCATCTGGTCGATCGTGCAGGTCTGGGTCGCCGTCACGGTGTCGATGGCAGCCTCGACTCGGACCTCGGCCGTGGGGCCCTTGGGGATCGGATGGACCACGCTCACGTTCCAGCTCGAGGGCGTGCGGCCACAGAGGGCACATAGCTGGAACAGCATGGAGAGCAGCTGGTCCAGCCCCGGTGCAGCCAGTGCCTTGATAAGGACGTGATGAATGCCGTCCGGTCCGGCGGAGCGGTCGATTGGGTATCCGCGAATGGCCCGATCGACGGCCAGCAGGTCAAACGTCTGCGTCGCCCACTCGCGGTCGGTCCGGCTTGGGCGGGAGGCGGGCTTGGCCCCAGGAATGGGCTGGTCGATGTCGGGCCTGTAGCACGTGGCATTTCGGCACCACGTGACCACAGTAACTTCCAGACGCTGCCAGAACCATCCCCCATCTTCTCTAGGGATTCTTCCCCTTTCTTCTTCCTTCCCTAGAGTTCTGTTGAATGTACATAGATAGTTCTGTGTTATGGCTAGACGTGTACAGAAGGTTCTGGAAGTATCTAGACAGGACTGCGCTTCATCCTTGATGCTGCGCACGCCCTGGACTGGAAAGGTATAAAAGGCAGCCGGATTCCTGGCTTCTCTTTTCCCCTCTGGAACGAACAGACTTTCTACACACTATCTTGACACCAACTTGGCAATTGACAGAACATTGCAGAGTTAAGTCAGCCGTGTGAAGATTGGTCTAAGGTTCAACGTAGCTTGTTGCTAACCACTCTCCCACAGCAGTTAGCGATTTGTTACATCTTTTTTAACTCTCAAGACTTCTGTTCGTCAAACGGTGAACATGCCTCCCCGGACCCAGAAGCGCAAGATCCCGGATGATGACGTCGGCAGAGAGGTCGATAGTCCAGACCCTTTGGTCAGCCAAGGACAAGCTCAACCTGTCGATCGTGGAGACGACTCCTCGTTCTCCCTAGAGATCGAAGCCGAGCCCGATGATCATCCACCAACTAGCCCTGTCGGCCAGGGTCGCGCCGACATTCACCATGACGGCGACGATGCTCGCTCTCAGGCTTCCACTCTACAGCCAAAGCCTTCTAAAGACAGCGATAACCTTCAAGATCTCTCTATGGAAGAGCTTCAACTCGAATTCGAACTCAAGACTATTCGCCTAGCTATCCTCAAGAAAAAACGTCAAAACCAACAAAACCCACGAACCGATTTTGTTCCGCGTGATGTTCCTCGCTCTTCTGATCCTATCGACTCTGCTTCAGTCCTTCGCGAACGTCATAACGAAAGGCTGCGACGTGCAGGCCTGTATCCGCCCCGACAGTCGGAGACACCTCTTCCGCCGAAGGTGACAGAAGAGAATGTGCGACACTCATCTGTGCAGAGTACTGGAGCTTTCTACGGAATCGATCGAAAGATCATGGAGATAATGAACTCCACTGACCGCCAAAGACAAGGCGGACAGATCGCTGGAGATAAATCAGAACTATCTCGGGCCGGTATCAAGATCTCAGCTCCCGAGAAATGGAAAGGAGAGCGCTCCCTGCAGTTGTTCACCGAGTGGACTCACTCCGTTGCTCACTACTTTAAGGTTCATGCTCCCTTGTCTGAACTTCTGAAAGTAGACCTGATTGGCGGATATCTCTCTGGAGATCCTCTGGACTGGTATTGGCGCCATGTTGCTCCGACTGCGCAGCATTGGACTGCTGCAACCGTTATGATCGCCCTTCGTCGGCAATTCCTGGTTGATGAGCTCACCAGACAGGCTGCCGATAGATTTGAGACAGCTGAGCAGGGTAGCAGAGACATTCATGGTTTCCAAGCCTATTTGCTGAAGCTTGCCGATCAAATGGCAGAATATCCCAGTCCAGTCGCCATGAATCGTAGACTCTTGAAAGGCATGAAGAGCAACATCAGTTCAGCCATAGTGGCCAATCGCGGCATAGATGCTGAAACCTCTCATTGGACTGATATCATCACTGCAGCCATGGACCAGGAGCGGGCTCACCGCTATGCTGGCTCTCTTACTCGGCAGAGCCAACCTAGCCGCGTTGAGGACAAAAAGGACTCTCGACCGAGTCGCCCCATTCCCAACACTCGACCAACAACTGTAGTTAATCTGAATCGTCCTACGGCCCCAATCAACATCAATAAGCCAGTCTCTAGCGACCTTCGGAACTCGCCTGGAACGTTCAGTCGTCCGAATCCAACGTTCAATCGATCCCTTGGACCAGCGTCGACGCGGCCCACGGGACCGAAGCCTACTGACCAGTGCCGAAACTGTCAGGCGTTTGGACACTGGGCATCCGAATGTCCCAAACGTAACCGAGTTAACCTCATCGAGCTAGAAGAGGATGATCAGGAGCCGGTACCGACTGAAGATCCCAACGATTCGGACAACTGCGCCGACCTCATTTACTTCGACAACAACGGACTGGAAGACGTATCAGACTCTCTAGACACTCTGGACATTGGTAGCAATGAGGTACGAGATCCTCAAGCCTCTGACGATGGCCAGGAAGGATCTTCTGAACTGATGTGCAACTGCATTTCAGCTGCATCAGTAATGTCATCCATCCGCGAATCCAATGTATCAAGCACCAAGCCACGGTTCGGTGATCCATCCAACTCTCCTAAGGACCGCCCTCCTATTGTTCTACCCATCACGGCCATGATGAAGATCAATGGGCAAATGGCCAGGGCCTTGTTTGACACCGGATCTACGGTCGACCTGATCTCAGCCTCCTTTGTGGACGCCCACAGGATACCTAGCTTCAAGTTGAAAGAACCTTCGCCACTACAGCTCGCCATCACCGGATCTCGAGGTAAAGTCAATCGTGCATGCGTGGCTACCCTCGATCATGGCAGCTGTAAGAACCAGCAACGCTACTTTGATATCTTGAATCTGGATAGATATGACGCTATCCTTGGAACAAGCTATCAGAAGAAATTTGGTGTGCTTCTTGATATATCGACTAACCAGATCGTGTACAAGAAGCGTCCAGAAGAGATGCTGGTTCCCTCCGTAGCATCGTTCAAATCCGCCGAGGCCTCCAGACCTACCCTAGAGACTTGTGGAATTTCTAGCTCGAAGCAGAAAGATTCTTTTCGAACGCCGCCGGTGTCGACCTCTGAGAATGACCACGCACAGCCTACCATTGAGGTGACTGTCACTAGGGAGACTCGACGTGACTCAGGATCCCTGCAAGAGCTGAGAGATGCTTGGATGGAAAAGACGAAAGATCTCTGGGGACCCCGCCCGCTTACGCTTCCTCCATTCCGAGAAGTCAATCATCGAATACCTCTGATTGATCCTGGGTACAAGCCCTACTGTCGACCCGCGAAGTGTCCTGAACAATATCGTGAGGCCTTTCTGGACAAGATCAACACATACACCAATGCTGGATGGTGGCAGCGAGCCAGCGTTCCAGCTGCGATGCCTATGATGATCATTCCCAAGAAGGACGGAAAGATTCGCACGGTCGTGGATGCCAGACAGCGTAACGATAACACGGAAAAGGACGTGACGCCCTTCCCCGATCAGGATGTCATTAGAAGAGATGTCTCCCGAGCCAAGTATCGATCCAAGATTGACATGAAGGACTTCTTTGAACAAATTCGAGTCATCCCTGAAAATGTCTGGAAAACTGCCTTTGCCACTCCCTATGGAGTGTTCGTCAGTCTGGTGGCACAACAAGGAGATTGCAATGTGCCAAGCACCGCTCAACAGCTTGTCACCTTCCTCTTCCGCAAATTCCTTGGTATATTCCTTCACGTGTACCTTGATGATACCTTCGTGTTCTCCGATACCATCGAAGAACATGAAAAACATCTCGGTATTGTCTTCGGTACGTTCAGGAAAGCATCTCTGTACTTGTCCAAGGACAAGTTGGACTTGTACTCGGAACAAATGGTCTGCTTGGGACATGTCATCGATGATCAAGGCCTCCACGCGGATGAAGAAAAGCTCAGTAAGATTGTCGCTTGGAAAGAAATGAAGACGGTCAAAGAAGTACAAAGATTCCTTGGCCTAGTGCAATACCTTGCTCAGTTCTTTCCCAACCTTACCGACATGACTGGGCCTATCTCCAAGCTCACTCACAAAGATCAGGCGTTTGTCTGGGGACCTCTTCAGACCTCATGTCTAGCAAGGCTGCAGAAAGCCGCCTCAAAAGCGCCGATCCTGAAGCCTATCGATCCCGCGCACTGCAAAGACCCTATTTTTGTGGTAAGCGATGCGTCCACCTCCGGCGTAGGTGCTCTGTACGGACAGGGTCCTACCTGGCAAACAATGCGACCTGCGGGGTTTCACAGCCGAAAGTTCAATGCTGCTCAAATGAACTATCGCACTCATGAACAGGAACTCTTGGCTGTGCTTGAGGCGCTCATGAAATGGGAAGATCAACTTCTCGGTCGGAAGTTCATCATCATCACAGATCATCGTAGTCTAGAGTATCTTCAGACGCAACGAAACCTCAGCGCACGGCAAGCTCGATGGCTAGAGTACCTGTCCAAGTTCACATACGAGATAAGGTATGTAGCTGGAGAGACCAATGTCGTCGCCGACTATTTGTCCAGGTTCTGGGAAGATCCTAGTGTCCCTACTGAGCCTCATGACTTTGTCAACGCTGATGCCAGACTGGACGATGATGACCCAGCCACTACCCCACAACTGTACACGGCAGCAATACGATTCAACAAACGAAGCAAGACAACACCTAGAGCCGAGCCACCCACCAAGTCCAACGACATCGGTTCCAAACCTACAGCCATCAACATGAACTCACTTGCCGATGATCTTGGTCCAGCAGTACGGGCAGGGTACAGCAGCGACCCTTTCTTTTCCAAGATATGGTCAAAGCCGAAAGAACACTCAGCGTCCTTTGAAATCTTCGACAACTACCTGTGGTTCAAGCACAAAGACGCCACTCACCTCACTGCTTGCATTCCGGGGGTCCTTTTCAAAGGTAGGAGGGTGACGGAACTCCTCATCGACTCGACTCACAAGACCGTCGGCCACCTCGGCTCCGTCAAAACCCTCGCAGAACTTCGCCGCTACTACTTTTGGCCATCCATGGTGAAGGACGTGGAAGCCTTTTGCAAGTCCTGCGGTATCTGTGCCGTGACCAAGACCAGCCCAAAGGCACCAAGTGGGAAGCTGCATTCATTGCGAGTTCCCCACCGCCCTTGGCTGGGCATTGCATTGGACTTCGTAGGTCCGCTGGTCGAGAGCAACGGATATGATTTTCTGCTGGTTGTCATCGACCGGTTTTCCTCTATGGTTCATCTCATCCCTACCGTTACCACGGTCACCGCTGCTGAGTCCGCTCGACTAGTCTACAACAACATCATTCGGCTACACGGACTACCGGAAAGTATCATCTCCGACCAAGATCCCCGATGGAAATCCACCTTCTGGACCGAACTACACCGGCTGCTCAACATTCGCTTGCTTTTCAGTACCGCCTACCATCCCCAGACAGATGGTGCAACCGAAAGAGCAAATCGAACTGCCATCCAGATGCTGCGAGCCATGGTCCAGAGCGACCAGAAAGATTGGGCTGAAAAACTCACCGCCACGGAGTTTGCCATGAACAGTCAGGTCCATGGAAGCACGGGACTGAGTGCCTTTGAGGTTGTCTACGGATACAACCCTACCATGTCACGCAATCTGGGCTCCGTGCAAAAGGTCAGTCCGTTTGCCGGAGTAAGGCAACATCATGAAAGACTCACCCTCAACATGATGACTGCTCACGACAACATCATTGCCTCACGAGTCAGACAGACGGTGCAAGCCAACAAGCGTCGGTCCGAGTCCCCATGTTATTCCTTCGGTGACTTGGTATACCTGTCAACCTCGAACTTGAAGCTCCCTACCGGTCGGGCCACCAAGCTCCTCCCTAGGTACATTGGGCCTTACAAGGTTCTTCGAGCCTTTCCAGATCAAGATGCCTACATGCTGGAACTTCCTGGGGAGCTGAAACAGCGCCGCATTCATCCTACGTTCCATAGTAATCTGTTGAAGCCATACGTGGCCAACGACGACAAGTTGTTCCCTGGTAGAGATCCGAAGGCTTTTTATGACTTCGGTAATAACGAGGAAGAAGAATGGGTCGTCAGCGACATCTTGGGACATCGATGGCTGTCAGCAAAGCTAAAGCTGTTGGTACTGTGGTCTACAGGTGAGAAAACATGGGAACCAATCGATAACTGCAACCAACTTGCAGCACTCGAGCGGTATCTAGAGTTGCATGGTGTTGATTCTCCTGAGAAATTACCCTACACTGTCAGTCATCCTTCTCTGGTGAAAGCTTGAAGCACTTGAGATACCAATCTCAGTGTTCTCAAGCAACAAAAAGGTCACAGTAGTGCTGAATGCGTCCACTCAGTGCTATCCACACTTGTTGCTGATGCGTCCACCTAGCAACAGGTGTGTGGTGACAGATAAGATTAGATAACTCAGTGTGCGGCGGAGAATATGAGCTTAATTTGCCCTGCCATCTCTAGTCCCTCTGGCCCAGCGTCCCAGGCCAGAAGGGTTTCATTGTATTTCCTCAGACGCGGGCACGAAAGCAACACCAGTCGGGTTTGAACGGACGACCTTGGTACCCTGTTTCCGCATATGTCTGAAGTCTACCGACTTACCACTGAGCTATCTGCTCTTGCGTGGTTGAACCTCCCAGCTTGTTCTAGATATGCTGAGCTGAGTGAGGAAGGTGCAGGAATATTCGAGAAGTGCAATTTACCATCGAAAATCCCACTGTCCAAAGTGAGCCAACACTTTTGAGGGGTCAAAAACAACATCACACATAGAAAACTTTTCGTCACGACACTTTGGCACCTTGCACCTTAAGACAAACTTGTGGATGCTGCTTGCATCCACCTTCTGTCCAAATCTCGGGTCATGTTGATAAGTACAGTGCTGAGATTGTGGTCAAAAACCTGCTCTGAGTGACACCTCAGTGTTGGGTCAACCAACACTTTGGAACAAAGGGAAAACCACCTTCACCTTACTCAACTCCTCAGCATCGCACTTTCAAGATTCGTGCGTATGGAAGAAACTGTAGCTTGTGTCTGCATCCACCTACTGTCCAAGTTTGAATACAGGTTGATAAGTAGGGTGACGAGCATTTGGTGAATTTATTTTCTGAGAGGCGCGTTGGATTTGGGTCCACCGACCGCAGCCTTTCTCTCGGCCGAAAGATCACTACCCAGCAACATCCACATCTTCAGTATGTACTTGCCTCTCAGGGACACTCAACATACAGCTGGAGGGCCCAATAGCGAAGTGGTCGCGACTCTCCTGAAACATTCGCCACAGGAGAGCCTATTTTTGGGTTGCTGTATTGGCGCGTTTTCGAGCCCACCTTGGGGCATTTTGTTTTTTACTATAAAATTCACACTTCTCACTGAGGCAGCCCCCTCAGAACCTCTTTTTTTCTTCCTGGTCACTCGAAAGCATTGGTAGCAGACCCAAAACGGGTTAGGGTTAGGCTATGCGGTTGTTCGGATTACGTAAGAGAAGTAGCTAAGCTACACAACAAATGCAAACCCAGGCAGCTCCTCCGCCGCTATCCTGCAGGTGTCCAAAACGCCTCCAGTACAGTGCTGCTCGTCCTGCTCTTTGCCAGTAGAAACGCCTCCCGAAGGGCAACTACTCCAGTCTCGCATCCAGGGCTAGTCCACGAGCGTACACCACAGCACACCAGTGATGCTGTGGCCGTTGAGTTCTCGTAACCCCACTCGATGCTCAACCCAGCATCGACACGTCGCCAGCGCGACTCAGACCCAACAACTCCGCCCAAAGCTCGCCCACTTCTGCTTTGGTTCATCCCCCCGGCAGACCATACCTCCACTCCGGTGCCAGGCCGGATTTGGCAGGCCGTGGTTCCCCCGACTACACGGGCACGGGTGCGCCCGCAGGCAGGACACGCTCCAGACCGGGTGTCCACCGCCCAACACCATCCAGGAGGCGCACATCGGCAGCTCGTAGCGTACCCTACGGCCCTCACAGGACTCCTTAGGGTTAGGCTATGCGGTTGTTCGGATTACGTAAGAGAAGTAGCTAAGCTACACAACAAATGCAAACCCAGGCAGCTCCTCCGCCGCTATCCTGCAGGTGTCCAAAACGCCTCCAGTACAGTGCTGCTCGTCCTGCTCTTTGCCAGTAGAAACGCCTCCCGAAGGGCAACTACTCCAGTCTCGCATCCAGGGCTAGTCCACGAGCGTACACCACAGCACACCAGTGATGCTGTGGCCGTTGAGTTCTCGTAACCCCACTCGATGCTCAACCCAGCATCGACACGTCGCCAGCGCGACTCAGACCCAACAACTCCGCCCAAAGCTCGCCCACTTCTGCTTTGGTTCATCCCCCCGGCAGACCATACCTCCACTCCGGTGCCAGGCCGGATTTGGCAGGCCGTAGTTCCCCCGACTACACGGGCACGGGTGCGCCCGCAGGCAGGACACGCTCCAGACCGGGTGTCCACCGCCCAACACCATCCAGGAGGCGCACATCGGCAGCTCGTAGCGTACCCTACGGCCCTCACAGGACTCCAGTGCGGCCAGCGACCTCCCCATTACCTGGGCCCTCTGCCCGCGACCACCCCGCCCCCTTGCCAAGCTCACTACCACGGCCCGGTCGGGCTAGGCAGCGTCCTCCACCCATTTCTTACGCGCGGGCGTGTCGCTCCCCCCCCTCGCGCGTGCCTACAGCAGCCGAAGCCACCGTCAGCTGAGGTCCTCGCCCGTTCGCTTGTCAAGCGCGGTGGTGACGACCCCCGTCGTCCCGCGCCGGCAGGCCCCCAGGCAGTCCCGTTCAGACCACCCTCACAGAGCCCACCCGGTGCGCCCAAGTTGAGTCACACGCACCCAGTGCAGGCCCCACACGTCTGTTGCATCCGTGCAGCCCCACACCACAAAGGCCCCCCACAGGTTGAACCACAAGGGGCCGGGCCAACCCAAAACGCGCAATATGCGCGACCGACCATATTGCGCGTTTTCATCACTCCACCTCGTCCCACCCCCGCTTCCGTCGGTACGCCGCCCGTGCCTCCTCCTCCCGACGAGCACTCGCCGCTGCCGACTGGGCTGCCACCCGCTCGCCTTCCCGTCGCTGCAGCTCGGCCATGTCAGCGTCCGTCAGGCCCTCGCGGAACGGCCGGGCGGGGTCATAGACCGTCCCCTCACTCGGATTGTGGAACAGATGGCCCTGACCATTGGCTCGCCGGTCCAACTCCTTCTTGATCAGCTCTCGCACCGTCGGCCGCTCCTGTACCAGCTGCAGGCGTCGGTAGTCCTCCTTGGCCTTCTCGCTGAGGCGGAACCGGAAGTGCTCAGGCCCCAAGGCGGCGTACTGCTCGATGGAGTGCTGCAGGGTGTGGCCTTGTACGCTGTATGTCTGTGTGGGGTCTGTCGACTGCGGGGGGCCTGAAAAAGAGGAGTCAGTCAGTAAAGTGCGCAATATGCGCGACCGACCATATTGCGCACTCACTCTCGGCTTCGGCTGGCGGCTCCCAATCGGGCATCGTACTCATGTCCACGTCCTCCTGTCCGTGTCGTCGAGAGACGATCCTCCGCTCGTGCTCCTCCCTAGAGACATCCCCTGGCTGTGGCTCCAGGAGCTCCACAGCATCCGTGAAGTTCCGGATCTTGCGGTCCACGTAGAGCACCAGCCTGGCAAACTTCTTGTAGCTCTTCCGGTTGAGATAGGCATCCGGGCGGAGGTACCGTTCGCGGTGCTGCTCCGGCACGAGAAGACGATCCTTCTCCAGCATCCGAGTCTCGGCTGCTGTGATGGGCCGATATTCGTCGGCGCATTTGTCCACACACGTCCGACGGAATGGGCCCCCGCATCCCTTGCAGGAACAACGCGCCCCAAACCGATTGATGCGCCACTCGATCGCTCGCATCACCACCGTAGGTTCCTTGTAGAACAGAAGCGAGTCGGGTCGCGGTTCCGTGATGAACCTGCCATGGTCAGAGTGCTCCACCCGGGCAGAGTGAAACATGTATGCCAGCATCTTCTGGTTGCCTGCCATCAGCCGGTTCTGCAGATGCAGGCGGAGTCGATGCTGATCTCCCACCTGGGCTGAAGGACCAAGCTTGAGTCCGACGCGGGTCTCCTGCTCAGTCGGAAGCAGGCTGATGACCCGGTCCGAGGCGGTCTCCGCGATCAGCTGCTCGCTCCAGCTTGTGCCCTCCGGAGGCAGGTCTCTGAGCACTGCCAGAGTAGAGGCGGCCACAGAGGAAGGATCGAGTCCGAGCATGTGGCTCCTCAGCTGGACCGCCAGCTTGAAGACTCGGTCTTTGGGGTGGATCAGTCCGGTGATCGCCCCGAGGATGGACCAAGACACCGTCTCGGTGGGTCGTTTGGTGATCCAGTGGAGTGCCTTCTGGTGGTGAGCGTTCATGGTCGATTTCCAGGCGGGAGCCAGGACCCGGCGCGCAATATGCGCGACCGACCATATTGCGCGCACGGCACTATGTTTATCCGGGGCGGGCCCGTACATCAAATGCCACAGAAGCGCCCCACCGTAATCGAGGAGGGGCCGGGCCAGCGTCTTGTAAACCGCCAGTCGGGTCGCGGGGCTCCACAGCTTTCCGATCACGTCCAGATAGCCCACCAGAGCATCGGCCCGCCGAAAGTTGTGCTCGTTCCTGGCAAGAAAGTCCACCCGGTCGGCTCGGTGAGGATAGCCCAGGTAGGTGTAGGACACCACTCTGGCGAGGGACTGATTGCTGACCAGCAACGGCAGGCAGGCTCCTGCACTCGAAGACAGCCGCTCATCCTCGAGCTCGGCGGACTTGGCCACGTTGATGGTCATGCCGTTGAGCCGGCACCAGCGCTCGAGCCGCTCCATCATCTGTCGAAGGTCACTGCGGCGAGACGCCCGGAGCTTAATGTCGTCGGCGTAGAGCAGCACGCCGGTGTCGGAGGTGGGATCCCGCAGCTGGACTGCTTGAGGCAGATCGTCTATGTAGACGTTGAACAGGAAGGCAGCCAAGAGCGAGCCTTGAAAGATGCCGCGGTTCCGTTGAAAGGCAACGGGGTGCAGTTGCCCATTGATGTTGACCACAGAGCTTGTGCCGACAAAGAGCGAATGGGTTAGGGTTAGGGTTAGGGGTTAGGCTATGCGGTTGTTCGGATTACGTAAGAGAAGTAGCTAAGCTACACAACAAATGCAAACCCAGGCAGCTCCTCCGCCGCTATCCTGCAGGTGTCCAAAACGCCTCCAGTACAGTGCTGCTCGTCCTGCTCTTTGCCAGTAGAAACGCCTCCCGAAGGGCAACTACTCCAGTCTCGCATCCAGGGCTAGTCCACGAGCGTACACCACAGCACACCAGTGATGCTGTGGCCGTTGAGTTCTCGTAACCCCACTCGATGCTCAAACCCAGCATCGACACGTCGCTAGCGCGACTCAGACCCAACAACTCCGCCCAAAGCTCGCCCACTTCTGCTTTGGTTCATCCCCCCGGCAGACCATACCTCCACTCCGGTGCCAGGCCGGATTTGGCAGGCCGTGGTTCCCCCGACTACACGGGCACGGGTGCGCCCGCAGGCAGGACACGCTCCAGACCGGGTGTCCACCGCCCAACACCATCCAGGAGGCGCACATCGGCAGCTCGTAGCGTACCCTACGGCCCTCACAGGACTCCAGTGCGGCCAGCGACCTCCCCATTACCTGGGCCCTCTCCCCGCGGCCACCCCGCCCCCTTGCCAAGCTCACTACCACGGCCCGGTCGGGCTAGGCAGCGTCCTCCACCCATTTCTTACGCGCGGGCGTGTCGCTCCCCCCCCTCGCGCGTGCCTACAGCAGCCGAAGCCACCGTCAGCTGAGGTCCTCGCCCGTTCGCTTGTCAAGCGCGGTGGTGACGACCCCCGTCGTCCCGCGCCGGCAGGCCCCCAGGCAGTCCCGTTCAGACCACCCTCACAGAGCCCACCCGGTGCGCCCAAGTTGAGTCACACGCACCCAGTGCAGGCCCCACACGTCTGTTGCATCCGTGCAGCCCCACACCACAAAGGCCCCCCACAGGTTGAACCACAAGGGGCCGGGCCAACCCAAAACGCGCAATATGCGCGACCGACCATATTGCGCGTTTTCATCACTCCACCTCGTCCCACCCCCGCTTCCGTCGGTACGCCGCCCGTGCCTCCTCCTCCCGACGAGCACTCGCCGCTGCCGGGTTAGGGTTAGGGTTAGGGTTAGGGTTAGGGTTAGGGTTAGGGTTAGGGTTAGGGTTACAACAAAGTTCCCACTAGGGTTTTTTTTTCGGACCTCATGTCTCTTCGGCAATCGAAAGGGTCTGTCCTCGTACACAATCGGCTAGAATATCATAGGCCCTTAAGAATTTGGGTTTCGAGCAATAGCCCCTCAAAGTTGGAAATTTCCCTTTGTCTATTTCAGGGTCTCCAGTCTGAAACTTCTCAGGTGACTTCTTGAGCACTGTCTGAGACTTCTGGACGTCTAGTCCGGTCCATGGAGAGTACTCCATGCCATACCGCTTGGCTTCAAGTTAGATAGCGGAGGAGATATAGGTGATGGCGCGGAGGGTGTTTTTCAGGCAGGCAAAATTAGGGCTATTCTCTACTAGGGTTATTTTTTTAAATCTCAAGGGTTGAGAGATGTTAAGGGCTTGTTGGAACCGCATTCCCAGGGCGCTTCTACCACTGCAACATGACCGCCATAGGTCGATTCTATGAGGAGGTCAAGTATGACATGGATGGTTCCAGAGCACAAATTGCTTCCTACCACTACGATGTCGTATGAAAGGCGTGTTCAATGACTGTCTTAGAAGTGTTTCGGGGGTGTTCCCGATGTTCTCCGATCGCTATCTCCGAAGGTCATATTGAGACTCCATGACCGACCCCATATGAGTCGGGGGTCTCAAACCGGTCTCTCTCAATGAAGGTCCGTCAATTCTTATCCGATCGGGCAAGTAAGCATATTGGTAGACTCAGAATGATGAGATCTATCATCTGGGACCATAACATCCGGCATTATCATCGGCATTCGGAACTCGGTCCGGATCTCCCCGAAAATCCTGACTTTTTCCCCAAGATCGGACAAAGGGCCCATATCTCGGCCGGATCGGATCCGACGACCAAGACCCAAGTGAGGAACTGGTAGATCTCGAAAAGATAGACTAGTAATGTACCATTTTCATCCCACCTTTACATTGGTCATCGGGTCCCGATCCGACTTCTCCCGAAAACCATATCCTCTCAATGGAGGTCTCCGGCATCCGGCCCGACCGACTTCGGATAGTTCGGGATCGAAAGACCTTTTCCATGTCTATCATTCCCCAAAGTATCACTTTGGTCGGTTCCGAACTCATCCGGCCATCCACTTCCGAAGGTCCCCAAGATCCGGATTTGACCATTTTGCCTTACTCCCCCCTTACCGATCTGACCGGTTCTGGGACTTGGATGGATCATTCCAGTGTTCTTATATGATTGATAGAGACCTACTAGATCATCAATCCTGCCAAGTCTCAGCCTGATCCGATCACTCCTCACTCCGCAATCTCCGACCAAAGTTCCAAAATGTCACGTGACCAACACTTCCTCTCAATGAAGGTCCGTCAATTCTTATCCGATCGGGCAAGTAAGCATATTGGTAGACTCAGAATGATGAGATCTATCATCTGAGACCATAACATCCGGCATTATCTTCGGCATTCGGAACTCGGTCCGGATCTCCCCGAAAATCCTGACTTTTTCCCCAAGATCGGACAAAGGGCCCATATCTCGGCCGGATCGGATCCGACGACCAAGACCCAAGTGAGGAACTGGTAGATCTCGAAAAGATAGACTAGTAATGTACCATTTTCATCCCACCTTTACATTGGTCATCGGGTTCCTATCCGACTTCTCCCGAAAACCATATCCTCTCAATGGAGGTCTCCGGCATCCGGCCCGACCGACTTCGGATAGTTCGGGATCGAAAGACCTTTTCCATGTCTATCATTCCCCAAAGTATCACTTTGGTCGGTTCCGAACTCATCCGGCCATCCACTTCCGAAGGTCCCCAAGATCCGGATTTGACCATTTTGCCTTACTCCCCCCTTACCGATCTGACCGGTTCTGGGACTTGGATGGATCATTCCAGTGTTCTTATATGATTGATAGAGACCTACTAGATCATCAATCCTGCCAAGTCTCAGCCTGATCCGATCACTCCTCACTCCGCAATCTCCGACCAAAGTTCCAAAATGTCACGTGACCAACACTTCCTCTCAATGAAGGTCCGTCAATTCTTATCCGATCGGGCAAGTAAGCATATTGGTAGACTCAGAATGATGAGATCTATCATCTGAGACCATAACATCCGGCATTATCTTCGGCATTCGGAACTCGGTCCGGATCTCCCCGAAAATCCTGACTTTTTCCCCAAGATCGGACAAAGGGCCCATATCTCGGCCGGATCGGATCCGACGACCAAGACCCAAGTGAGGAACTGGTAGATCTCGAAAAGATAGACTAGTAATGTACCATTTTCATCCCACCTTTACATTGGTCATCGGGTTCCTATCCGACTTCTCCCGAAAACCATATCCTCTCAATGGAGGTCTCAGGGTTAGGGTTAGGGTTAGGGTTAGGGTTAGGGTTAGGGTTAGGGTTAGGGTTAGGGTTAGGGTTACAACAAAGTTCCCCATAGGGTTTTTTTTTCGGACCTCATGTCTCTTCGGCAATCGAAAGGGTCTGTCCTCGTCCACAATTGGCTAGAATATCATAGGCCCTTGAGACTCTGGGTTTTGCGCAATAGCCCCTCAAAGTTGGAAATCTCCCTTTGTCTATTTCAGGGTCTCCAGTCTGAAACTTCGCGGGTGACTTCGTGAGCACTGTCTGAGTCTTCTGGATGTCTAGTCCGGTCCACGGAGAGTACTCCAGGCTATATCGCTTTGCTCCAAGTTGGATAGCGGAGGAGATATTGGCGATGGCGCGGAGGGTATTTTTCAGGCAGGCAAATTTAGGGTTATTCTCAATTAGGGTTATTTTTTTAAATCTCAAAGGTTGAGGGATGTTAAGGGCTTTTTGGAACCGCACTACCTAGGGTTAGGGTTAGGGTTAGGGTTAGGGTTAGGGTTAGGGTTTGGGGTTAGGGTTACAACAAAGTTCCCACTAGGGTTTTTTTTTCGGACCTCATGTCTCTTCGGCAATCGAAAGGGTCTGTCCTCGTACACAATCGGCTAGAATATCATAGGCCCTTAAGAATTTGGGTTTCGAGCAATAGCCCCTCAAAGTTGGAAATTTCCCTTTGTCTATTTCAGGGTCTCCAGTCTGAAACTTCTCAGGTGACTTCTTGAGCACTGTCTGAGACTTCTGGACGTCTAGTCCGGTCCATGGAGAGTACTCCATGCCATACCGCTTGGCTTCAAGTTAGATAGCGGAGGAGATATAGGTGATGGCGCGGAGGGTGTTTTTCAGGCAGGCAAAATTAGGGCTATTCTCTACTAGGGTTATTTTTTTAAATCTCAAGGGTTGAGAGATGTTAAGGGCTTGTTGGAACCGCATTCCCAGGGCGCTTCTACCACTGCAACATGACCGCCATAGGTCGATTCTATGAGGAGGTCAAGTATGACATGGATGGTTCCAGAGCACAAATTGCTTCCTACCACTACGATGTCGTATGAAAGGCGTGTTCAATGACTGTCTTAGAAGTGTTTCGGGGGTGTTCCCGATGTTCTCCGATCGCTATCTCCGAAGGTCATATTGAGACTCCATGACCGACCCCATATGAGTCGGGGGTCTCAAACCGGTCTCTCTCAATGAAGGTCCGTCAATTCTTATCCGATCGGGCAAGTAAGCATATTGGTAGACTCAGAATGATGAGATCTATCATCTGGGACCATAACATCCGGCATTATCATCGGCATTCGGAACTCGGTCCGGATCTCCCCGAAAATCCTGACTTTTTCCCCAAGATCGGACAAAGGGCCCATATCTCGGCCGGATCGGATCCGACGACCAAGACCCAAGTGAGGAACTGGTAGATCTCGAAAAGATAGACTAGTAATGTACCATTTTCATCCCACCTTTACATTGGTCATCGGGTCCCGATCCGACTTCTCCCGAAAACCATATCCTCTCAATGGAGGTCTCCGGCATCCGGCCCGACCGACTTCGGATAGTTCGGGATCGAAAGACCTTTTCCATGTCTATCATTCCCCAAAGTATCACTTTGGTCGGTTCCGAACTCATCCGGCCATCCACTTCCGAAGGTCCCCAAGATCCGGATTTGACCATTTTGCCTTACTCCCCCCTTACCGATCTGACCGGTTCTGGGACTTGGATGGATCATTCCAGTGTTCTTATATGATTGATAGAGACCTACTAGATCATCAATCCTGCCAAGTCTCAGCCTGATCCGATCACTCCTCACTCCGCAATCTCCGACCAAAGTTCCAAAATGTCACGTGACCAACACTTCCTCTCAATGAAGGTCCGTCAATTCTTATCCGATCGGGCAAGTAAGCATATTGGTAGACTCAGAATGATGAGATCTATCATCTGAGACCATAACATCCGGCATTATCTTCGGCATTCGGAACTCGGTCCGGATCTCCCCGAAAATCCTGACTTTTTCCCCAAGATCGGACAAAGGGCCCATATCTCGGCCGGATCGGATCCGACGACCAAGACCCAAGTGAGGAACTGGTAGATCTCGAAAAGATAGACTAGTAATGTACCATTTTCATCCCACCTTTACATTGGTCATCGGGTTCCTATCCGACTTCTCCCGAAAACCATATCCTCTCAATGGAGGTCTCCGGCATCCGGCCCGACCGACTTCGGATAGTTCGGGATCGAAAGACCTTTTCCATGTCTATCATTCCCCAAAGTATCACTTTGGTCGGTTCCGAACTCATCCGGCCATCCACTTCCGAAGGTCCCCAAGATCCGGATTTGACCATTTTGCCTTACTCCCCCCTTACCGATCTGACCGGTTCTGGGACTTGGATGGATCATTCCAGTGTTCTTATATGATTGATAGAGACCTACTAGATCATCAATCCTGCCAAGTCTCAGCCTGATCCGATCACTCCTCACTCCGCAATCTCCGACCAAAGTTCCAAAATGTCACGTGACCAACACTTCCTCTCAATGAAGGTCCGTCAATTCTTATCCGATCGGGCAAGTAAGCATATTGGTAGACTCAGAATGATGAGATCTATCATCTGAGACCATAACATCCGGCATTATCTTCGGCATTCGGAACTCGGTCCGGATCTCCCCGAAAATCCTGACTTTTTCCCCAAGATCGGACAAAGGGCCCATATCTCGGCCGGATCGGATCCGACGACCAAGACCCAAGTGAGGAACTGGTAGATCTCGAAAAGATAGACTAGTAATGTACCATTTTCATCCCACCTTTACATTGGTCATCGGGTTCCTATCCGACTTCTCCCGAAAACCATATCCTCTCAATGGAGGTCTCAGGGTTAGGGTTAGGGTTAGGGTTAGGGTTAGGGTTAGGGTTACAACAAAGTTCCCCATAGGGTTTTTTTTTCGGACCTCATGTCTCTTCGGCAATCGAAAGGGTCTGTCCTCGTCCACAATTGGCTAGAATATCATAGGCCCTTGAGACTCTGGGTTTTGCGCAATAGCCCCTCAAAGTTGGAAATCTCCCTTTGTCTATTTCAGGGTCTCCAGTCTGAAACTTCGCGGGTGACTTCGTGAGCACTGTCTGAGTCTTCTGGATGTCTAGTCCGGTCCACGGAGAGTACTCCAGGCTATATCGCTTTGCTCCAAGTTGGATAGCGGAGGAGATATTGGCGATGGCGCGGAGGGTATTTTTCAGGCAGGCAAATTTAGGGTTATTCTCAATTAGGGTTATTTTTTTAAATCTCAAAGGTTGAGGGATGTTAAGGGCTTTTTGGAACCGCACTACCTAGGGTTAGGGTTAGGGTTAGGGTTAGGGTTAGGGTTAGGGTTTGGGTTAGGGTTAGGGTTAGGGTTAGGGTTAGGGTTAGGGTTAGGGTTAGGGTTAGGGTTAGGGTTAGGGTTAGGGTTAGGGTTAGGGTTAGGGTTAGGGTTAGGGTTAGGGTTAGGGTTAGGGTTAGGGTTAGGGTTAGGGTTAGGGTTAGGGTTAGGGTTAGGGTTAGGGTTAGGGTTAGGGTTAGGGTTAGGGTTAGGGATAGGGTTAGGG